>JAPKID020006968.1:0-10439 GCA_026931265.2 Tropidonophis doriae | reverse complement strand
TGCAGTATTCCAAGTGTGGCCTTACCAAGGCATTATAAAGTGGTATTAACACTTCACATGATCTAGATTCTATCCCTTCTTGTTTTAACTGTAGTTTAATCTCTAAAATTTTCTGAATTAATATGCTTTTAATATCCAAAATTGTTTGGGCTTTTACACATCCATGAACTATAACATTTCCATTTCATGTTGTTCATTCATTCACAAAGATTCAAAGCATCTTTATCCATTTTTTTAGTATCAAATGAAATGGATCTTTAAATAAAATTTCTCTTTAAAGATAGAACAAAATATACAGGTGAGCCACATATTTTATTATTAATTTATTTTATTTTTAAAATCTGTATGCCACCCACCTCCCTGGTAAGGCAATTCTGGGCAGATTACAAATTATGAAATGAAAAATTAAAATAATTAAAAATGTAAAGTTATGCAAATTATTTTAAAAAATGCTATGCAAAAACCAGGAACCAAGACACAGATGGTACAGGGATAGATCGTATCCCTCAACCCCCTCCAAGGGTGAAAGTTTCTCTCACAGGCCCTAGCCAACTGGCTAACCCAAATTTTGGGAAGTCCAAAAATTATTCTGGAAGTCCAAAAGAATAATATAAAATTCCAGGTGCTTTCTTGGCTCCAAAGCCTGATCTCCATAGCCACAACCTGGTTCGATATAGAGGGGGATATCTTATCTTGGAAATGTGCCCTTCTGAATTTTGTGTGTAGGAATAGCCTCAACTCCAATGCCAATATGTAGATGTATATATACCCTGCTGGACTGGACTGACTCTGGAGATTGGGATGGAGGCAAATGATTTGCAAGTGTTATCCTTTCTCTGTGGGCAGCACCAGTTTGTGTTATAGGGAAGAAAACTACATTCCATTCTAAATCCATTGTGGGAATGCCTCAGGTCTCTCTAGTCCAGTGGTTTTCAACATTCCCAATGCCGCAACGCTTTAATACAGTTCCTCATGTTGTGGTGACCCCCAACCATAAAATTGGTGTCTCGATTCCTAAGACCATCAAAAAAAATATATGTTTTCTGATGGTCTTAGGTGACCTCTGTGAAAAGGTCATTCAACCCCCAAAGGGGTTCTGACCCACAGGTGGAGAACTACTGCTCTAGTCCAACTGGCCTCCTGTTTATCATCTATTTGAAGCTACTGGGTGATAAATGGGCTTTAGCTTCATCAGTCTGTTGAAGATATCAAACTGGGTCCTGCCCTTTGGAACATCTTGCCCTTCAAGTGAAATCTGCTCCCACCCTCCTGACCTTCTGTAAGGGCCTGAGGATCCGGCTTGAGACCACAATGGGGAAATATCATGCTGTTGGACATTGGTGGGCCATTAGCAGATCCTACCTGCCAGTGTGTGTGCATGGGTGCATGTACATACACACACACACACAAACACATTTTGTTTTATTTTTTAAACTTGCGCCTGTAGTACTGTCTGGTTTGGCTCTGCAACCAAACAAAACAGACACAGATTTCAACAGAGAATTAGAACTGCGGAAAAAATAATTGCTACCAACCTGCCTTCCATTGAGGATCTGTATACTTCATGAGTCAAAAAAAAGGGCTATGAAAATATTTACCGACCCCTTGCATCCTGGACATAAATTGTTTCAACTTCTACCCTCAAAACAACACCAAAGAGCACTGCACACTAGAACAACTAGACACAAGGACAGTTTTTCCCCGCATGCCATCACCCTGCTAAACAATTAATTTCAACAACACTGTCAAACTATTTACTCAGACTGTATTACTATCATTCTTCTCATCCTTCCTAGTGCCTATCTCTTTCCACTTATGACTATAACCATGTTGCTTGTATTTTTACAATCTATATTGTTTTATTTGTTTCCTGGTATGATTTAATTGCTTATTAGTAACCTATGACTATCACTAAGTGTTGTATCTTATGATTTTTGGTGAATGTGTTCTATTTTATTTCTTTATGTACACTGAGAGGCATATGCACCAAAGACAAATTCCTTGTGTGTCCAATCACACTTCACCAATAAAGAATTATATTCCATTCCATTCCATTCCATTCTATTCTATTCTGCCCAGAGTTAAATAAATGAAACACTAAGGAAATGATGCTGCTTAGGTACTTGGTCAATGCCTGAAAGCTATAAGAGCCTGAATTGGAGGAGGGGACAGCTGCAAATCACCCCTAGCAAAACAGAGTATCTGTGCTTTTATGTCACCTTTGAAGTCAGGAAATGTGACATTTCTGAACCTGGACAGAATAAGACAAAACTAATTTGTGGCTTTTAGTTCATTTGTGTCCTAATAACAGATATCTGAACAGGCAAATGAAAAATAGTCCACTGGAAAGAAGGACTTACAGGGTGGGGGGTGGGGTGAGAAGGAAATCTGCTCACATTTCAATGACAAAAAATTGAGTGAAAAGCTGTAAAAATGTGTAATTGGGCCTCCCTGTATATGAAACTTTTATCAACATTAGAAAGACTGGTTCTTTCTGCAGTATTCTTATTTTTTTATTTTTTATTTTTTAAATTTATACCCCGCCTTTCTTCTAAAAAAGGACCAAGGGCGGTGCACAGGCAATATTAAAAACCTTACATAAATACAAAATACCTTATTAAAAAACTATTAAATTAAACCCTGTGCTAAAATACTTATAAAACCCAATAATTAAAATTTATACACATAAAAGTCAGTATCCTTCCCCTGCCATGCCCACCAAGTCATGCCACACCCACCCAGCCATACAGAACTGGTAGCAAAATATTTTGAATCCCACCACTGATGCTCACCTATCTAATACTTGGCCAACTCTATAATATTACTGATACAACCAAAGCACTAAATCTGAGGAAGCCTTCCCATTTCATGCATCTGGCACAAGAAACTAGAATAAAAACACAGTGTCTTCCTAGGCACAGCTTTAGTCTATTGCTGCTAGAAAGAGCTTATTTTCAATTGTCCCAATAAATATTCATCTTTAGCCCTTAAGCAATCATGGCCTGTTTCAATTCAGCTGGCTTCTTTGGTGCTCAGAAACAAACTTGATGTATAATGCGACCAACCTTTCAACTTCTTTTTTCTCTCCTCCAAATGCGGCCACAGTTCGGATCGACGAGAGCACTTCATCAGCAATGGCTCCGGCTTTTGCATAAGCCTTTAATTCTAGACCTGTCAACTTTGCCACAGACTTTAACACAGCAAAAACAAAAAAACAAGAAGAATGAATGTGGCGCAAAGTCACTTTTGAAAGGCTGGTGTTGTAGAGGCCAAAATCTAACTCAGGGTTTTTCAGACTTGGCCAGTTTAAGATGGGTGAACTCTCACTCCCATTCTGAGAGGTTCTAAGTGGACAGGTTTTACTTTAAAAAGAAAAGAAAAGAACTGGTCTAACTAAATTACTTAATTAATAAAATCGTACTCGTCAGCACCCTATTTTGGGCCTTTGGAGAATCTGCTTCTTAGGAAGGCTTTCTCCAGCCTTCTGGCTTCACGGAAGATTTCTGTGTAGGTATAGCTGCGATAAGTTAAAAGTTTGCCTCTGCAGAGACAAAAATTCAAGGTGATGACCATGTTGATTAAACAAGAAACACTGACTCAGCATTGACGTATGAGGCACTTGAAAGGTGACTCCATGCTCTGTCATATAAGATGTCATACGTCAAGAGTTCTCTCCCTTGGTTGCATGAAAAAAAACAAAATGTCAGCATGTAGATGCATATGGAAGCCAGTGGTAGTTCAGGTTCAAGATTAGAAACCAGGAGACTGTGAGTTCTAGTCCTGCCCTAGGCCTGAGGTTCACTAAATCTCCAATCTTGGCCACTTTAAGATCTGTGGACTTCAACTCCCAGAATTCCTCAGCTAACAAACCAGGAGACTGTGAGTTCTAGTCCTGCCCTAAGCCTGAGGTTCACTAACTCAGGGGTCTCTAACCTTGGCCACCTTAAGAGATGTGGACTTCAACTCCCAGAATGCCTCAGCCAACTGGCTGAGGCATTCTGGGAGTTGAAGTCCACAGGTCTTAAAGTGGCCAAGGTTGGAGACCGCTGCACTAAATGATTTGTTTAACAGATTAACAGAGTTGGAAGGGACCTTGCAGGTCATCTAGTCTAACCTCCTGCTCAAGCAGGAGACCCTACATCTGCCTCTACCTAGGATCGAACTCACAACCTCCTGCTTGTGAGGCAAGAGCTCCACTTCTAGGCCACAGCAGCAGATTTAGGATCAGTTCCTCCTTGCTTTCTTCCACCCATCAGTTCTTATAAGGAACAACAGAAATTACTGCTGGGAAATTGTGCCAAAGAAATGGCCGCTAATTTTTTTTTTTTTAAAAGCAGTGGTAAATGATATGATGGAGGGTTATCAAGGCACTTCTTGAAATGGTCCATAACTTGGAAATCTTTCCCCAATTCCCCTTAATTGGGGGAATCTCCCCCCCCCCCATATCCTCAACTCCCTTTAAGTAAGCTCTTTCAATAGGCGACATTCTTCCATACCAGGCCAATTATGGCAGCTCCGATGCCAATTAGAGGACTGACTGCAATAATAACCAAGGTCAGCTTCCAGCCTCTGACAAATCCTAGCAGGAATCCACAAACAAAGGTGGTGAAGCGCTGGATAAAGATTGCGACTTGATCAGCAATAGCATCGTTTATTTTATTAACGTCACTGTGGAGAACAAGAAAAGTTGAAGCAGCAGATCCATTGGGCTTTCATTGCAATTCCCAACGCGTACGAAAAGATCATCACTCCTTTTTCACACAGGGGTGGGGTAGTTGGGTGGGAATATGGACGAGGTTGATGTATGGTGGCCGTTATTCATTTGATCACTCTTTTATCTGGGGAGCTTGTTTCCCGCACGTAAGATTAACCTTAAACTCGGTGCAAGCAGAAGGGTTTATATATATTTCCAAGTATTTTGCCCTGCTGGAATTTTCCCACCAGTATTTCTACATGCTAGGAAATGTAGTCTTCTACATTTTTCATCCCACGCCCTTGTAGCTTACAGTTGGTTGGACCCTTTGCAGAGATTCTGCTTAACAATGCCAAGATGGGGAAAATAAAATTTTCACAGATAGTCATGAAGCGCTAACAGCTTGTGAAAAATGGCTGGCCAGATGGATTTCTGTGGAGATTCTTAGTCATCCAGGTCACAGTGTCTCAAAGGTACTTTTTCAAAAAGCAACTGGGTTGTTGTCATTTTTTTCTTGTGGAAGAAGACGTTCTCGTCCAATTTGGCCGGATGGGGGGGCAATGGAAAGATTAATTCTGACAGGATTGGGGGAAGGGGGGTTGGAAGGATTGTATTTCTTCTGGCCAGATGGATGCTCCTCAGATATTTTTGCCAATCTAGCAATTTCTCGGATTAGCTTCATGTGATTTTTTTAAATTTATTTTTTATTAAATTTGACCACTTTCTGCCAAATTTAGGATCGTCTCTATTTTTATTACACACTAGCCAATAACCTGGCATTGCCTGGGTATTTAATGATAGGGGGGAAATGTCTGGACCAAACGTAATTTCTAATGTTGGATTTTCCCCCTTACCAGAAGGAGCCCCCTTGTGGAGTACTGTGAAGCAGTTACTATGGCAGCTGCACTGTGCTATATAGTAGAAGCCATTTTACGGCAATACAGTAGAAGCCATTTTAAGGCACAACAGGCTTTATCTTAACAGAACACACACCCCAAGAGCTTTTAGGGGTGTCTTACCCCACACAACCTATATATAAGTTGTGGCAGGCCAGTGGACAGATTGGCACAGCTGAAAATCAAGCTGGTAGAAATAACTTTTTAAAACCTTCCCTGACTTTCCAGAGACTGTTTATTGGCATGTAGTCCTGTCAGTGGCTACCTCAAGTTACTCACTCAGAAATTCGTGTATTGAGTTCCCCCACTGATGTACAGTCAAACCACCCTATGTCCATCCTCATGATTTTCCTAAAATAGGCTTTTCGGATCTGTTGGGTCTGATGAGCAGCTGACATTACCCACAAGCAGATCTAACAAAAAAGAAAGAAAGAATGGGATGGGGTGGAGAAACACTATTAGAAGATGGATAGCCTTTCCTTGATTACTGAAACACAATGCCAAACTGATTGGGCAGTGAGCTAAATGGAAAACAATCATAATCTCAGTATTCCTGGCACTGATTTTATGCCTTCTGCTACCATTATCTTGCAACCGGTGGTCAGCCAATTTTTCAGTGATATCATAATGCTCATTAAATGAAGGCTTGTAACAAGGACCAACTCCTTACAATGTTTTTCTTCATCACGTTATTCCTTTTCGAATTGGCTTTTTTCTTTCAACTGCATAGATACATTGTGTTGAAGGATGTTTTTGGCCTGCAATGGATCCCTGTGTTTTATAATCAAAAGAATGTCTGTCCCTGTTTTCAGCCTGGACAACCTCCTGCAGCATTCTGCTGGCCAAAATGGGGCATGGGGCCATTTTGTGCTGCAGGATGCCATCCAGGATCAAAACAGGGCACATGGGGGTCGCACAGAGAGTGCTGCAGGAGGCATCTGTCCATATTTCCCCCCAGCTGGCGGAGAACTATAATGCTGATCCATGTTGTGGCCTGCCAGCACCCAGCAGAGCTGGGGCAGACTCACTCAGACAGTGAGGAGGTTGGGCCAGTTCTGGAGTCTGGGGAAGACTCTGATGATGCTCTCCATCGGAGGCAGAGATGGGGCCAGGGCTGTCCAACAGTTATCAGCTGCCTTTGGAGTCGAATATCAGTGGGATAGAAGAACAGCTGGAGCCTCTTCTCGATGTGCACATGCGCAGAGCTGCCAGGAGAAGGGAACAGCTAAGGAACAAGGGCCGACTCGGGAGTGAAGGCATAGATGGACAGTGAAAGACCCTTCCCATAGGGGAGGGGAATTTGCAGGAGACAAATAGTTCAATTCCTTAGGGTGAAGATCTGTTCCTGACTTCTTGCCAAGTAATTGCTCCTACAGTGTGGTGTTTGGAAGATATCGGCCTGGCAGCTCTCCAAGCCTGATAAAGGTCTGCAGTTGCGAAATCTCATGAAAGACTGCTTGCCGAGATTTTGCTGGGGAGGAATTCACTTTAACCTAAATAAAAGAGGTTTTATCAGGAGGGAAGCCTAGGTCAGAACAATCCAGCCCTCAAAGAAATCCAGTTTGACACCCCTGATGTATTCAGTCAGCCAGCCCAAAGCCGATATTAGTTCCAAGGCAGTACAAAAAAATGTCTCTGATCAAGAAGGCATGTAATTCCTATTTCCATAATGGTCTATCATTTTGTCCATATAGACTATCCATGTATGTAAAAAGTGGGGAGAAAGGAAGGCTATGTATTAAGGTACAGTACTTTGCATGACTCAACGTTGATTAATATTTCTCATTTAACATTTACGTAAATAAACAGTGACATAGGAATTGCTCGTTTCAGGAGTCTATGGTAGAAAAATGGCATATATGCTAATTTCCAAATCATTTCTGTTAATAGGACCTTGAATTGTCATGAACCTTGGTTCTTAAATAACTGACTTTTCTTCTGGAGTGGGGTGGGAAATGAAGGACTAGAAGTAAATACTGACTTGGAGGTATCCAAGCACCAGAACGGCAAAGCCTGTTCCTGCATAGGAACTTGCAAAATAGATCATTTGACTTTCAATATCCAGCAACCTATGAAGAAAAGAAGAAAAATTAATCAGGACAGAAACATCTCAAGAGGCAAGCCCCACAAAAAGCCCATGTTATTTGGAGTTAAATAAATATAAGCGAAGGATATAATTTTGGAATTCTACGGTTATATTCTAAGGTTTAGCAAAGCTGGCTGGAGAAGTCTGGGAGCTGAAGTCCTTCAGACTTAAAGTTGCAAAGGTTGGAGACCCCTGGCTTAGACACTGAGCTTGTTGATGAGAAAGGTTGGCAGTTTGTCCGTTCAAATCCCTAGTGCCACATAATGAAGTGAGCTCCTGTTACTTGTCCCAGCTTCTGCCAACCTAACAGTCTGAAAGCAGGTAAAAGTGCAAGTAGAAAAATAGGAATCACCGTTGGTGGGAAGGTAACAGTGTTCCATCTGCCTTTGGCATTTAGTCATGCCGGCCTCATGACCACGGAGACGTCTTTGGACAGCACTGACTCTTCAGATTTGAAATGGAGATGAGCACCACCCCCTAGAGTCAGGAACGACTAAACATATGTATGAGGGGAGCCTTTACTTTTACCTTTAAGGTTTATCATTTCAGTGAATCAATTTAAATGTATGGACCAAATTGGCTGATCGAATAACACAGCAACTGGAATTGTCTTACGACCAACTACAGGATCAGTCATGAATCCACGGAGGGCAGAATAACTCACAGCATGAGTGTAGAACGAAAAAATAAAATGACATTAATAGACAGTTTGACAAAATGGAGCCATCCATTTTCTGTTTCTGTAACTCCACACTAGCATTAAAGGATGACTTATTTAAAAAAAAGAGCAAAGCAGGAAATACAATCAGTATTTTTTTTAAAAAAGCTGCTCTAATTTCAAACAGCAACACTGACAAGGATGCTTTTAAATGCCAAATATCCAATAACATGCATTACCTATATGCATTACATATATGCCAGTGATTGTGTTGTAAAAGCAGACACTTTCCTAAGGCTACAGAAAATTTATACGCTCTTGAATTTCAGACCTTTGTGGGATGATGACAGTAGGAGCCACACTGTTTTAAGCAGTTACAGTTTAAGGAATTAAAACTCTCCTGATTTCCCTAACAAATCAAAGGGCAGCATTTGCATATATTCAATAAGGTTGAGGATTTTCTTTGTATGTAATTTTTAAAATTCCCTTTCCTAGGGGGTAGCAAGGAGAGAAGATGCTTCTGAGGAAGTACAGTGACCTGAGAACTTGCAGATCAATATGCAGTCAATTAATTCAAATTGACTGCATATATTTTAAATATAGTTGTAATTAGATTCACATTAAAAAATGTGTGATTTGAAAGAGCATGGCTCTGTTCCAAAGACAACCTGTTTCAAAGATTCCCTTCAAAAATAAAATAGTCAATTGAGTATAATTAAGGAAACATACCACCTACAGCTATTTCAATATTGGTCAGAATAAGACAAACACATGGACCAGGAAAAAATACAGCTCTGCATCAGAGGTGGGTTGCTACTGGTTTGCACCAGTTCAGGTGAATCGGTAGTGGCAATTGGGACCCCAGGTAGGGGTCAACCGGTAGGGACGGAAGGCTGGCCGTGCCCCTGAACCGGTTCCACAGTTGCCCATGCTGTTGCCGGAATGGTTTTTTTGGGTCATTTTATAATGTTCTGGGCATGCACAGAACAATTCAAAGGCAATGCGCATGCACAAGCAACACACAGTGAGCATGTGCGCGAAGCAAACCGGCAGTAATGTTGGCAGCAACCCATCCCTGCTCTGCATTTATTTTGTGGCCTATTCTGACATTACCTATTATTACACTGTTGGAAGAAATATCCGTCCCATTCAGTTTCAACCCAGGATAAAGACACTGGAAACATGGAGGCTGATTGGACAGAGGGTTTAATGGTGACAGAACCACCAAGCACATGATCCTGGGGTAGCTAACCACATGGAGTTGAGAGTGGGGAAGATAGACAGACAGACAGACAGATAGACAGACAGACAGACAGACAGACAGACACACACACACACACACACACACACACACACACACCTTCTATTCCGCTTTGCACTTGAACATGCTGTTCCTGTGCAAGAACATGTATTATATTGGCTGTTGTAGGGGGTCATAGCAAAAGGGATGCAGTGGCTCAGTGGCTAAGATGCTGAGCTTGTAGATCAGAAAGGTTGGCAGCTCGGGGAGTTGAATCCCTAGTGCCTGAGCTCCAGTTACTTGCCTCAGCTTCTGCCAACCTAGCAGTTCGAAAGCATGTAAAAATGCATTAGAAAATAGGAACCGCCTTTGGTGGGAAGGTAACAGCGTTCTGTGCGCTTTCGGTATTTAGTCATGCCGGCCACAGAAGATATCTTCAGACAGTGCTGGCTCTTCGGCTTTGAAATGGAGATGAGCACTGACCCCTAGTGTCGGGAACAACTGGTACATATATGCGAAGGGAACTTTTATCTTTACCTTTAGGGGTCATAGCTAACTTTGTAGCTTGTCTTAGTCCCAGATTTGGTTGAAGTTTACTGCATGATGCAATATCCCCAAGTGATTTTACCATGTGCTGAGCTCTGCTGTTATATGGGTTCATCCTATTATGTCCTGGAGGGTCATGGCTTAATCCCGTTACCCTGGAGCTGGAAGTCTTTTGTTTTGTAGATAGGCTGACCCAGTCCTGCTGGGGCTATTAAGAAAAGCTATTAGTCATTAGTCATTAGTCATTAAATTTATTAACCGCGCCCTCTCCCCGAAGGGACTCGGGGTGGTGCACAGGCAATTTAAAACAAGTACAAAAA
>JAPKID020006967.1:0-10439 GCA_026931265.2 Tropidonophis doriae | reverse complement strand
GAGGGGCTCCTCATCAGCCTCTATTCACCCCTCCCCTGCCAGCCACTCCTTAGGGCCCCAACAGGAAGCAGTTGTTGGAGCTAAGCAGCTATCACGAGAAAGAGTCAACAAAACAGCTCATTTCAATTTAGTGCAATATAAAAAATGCAAATAATTTTTCTGTGGACCACCAAAATTTTCTCACAGACCATCAGATGGTGACGGCTGTGCTATACTGTACTCTCTAAAAGCATTCAAGGGCCTAACTTTATAACTCTTTACCTGGTAAAACATTTCTAAAATTCTGAACAGTTGTTATTATTAATTGGTATGATTCAGTCTCCTTGAAACTTTTTTAAAGTGTGGGACCCAGAAATGGACCTATACTCAAATGGAATTGGGCCAAAGCAGAATAGATTTAAATGATTACTTCTAGAAAATTGGGAAATATATTTCTATTGATGCAACCAGAACCCATTTTTGACTTTCTTATAACCATATCACTGTTGACTCCTATTCATTTATATTTAATCACTGTCTTGAGAAATTTATCTTAAATACGGTTACAATACCAGGTATCTCATTTTGTATTAGTGGAATTCTTGGGCTCTCTAAGCTTGGCTGTTTGCTTGTAGATATTTCATCACCTAACATAGGTAACGTGATCAGTGCAAGGGAATGTGGGGTTGCTTCCTATTTACATACAGTAGATGGATGGGATGATATTATTCTCTTTGGTAGCTCTTTGATGAAAGTATTGTTTTCTGCTTGATAGTTTGTCAGGTGTTAATTCCTGTTTATCTGGGTATCTGTCAGGCACAAAGAATCAGGATCATACATTAAGTTGCAGTTTAGAAGATTTATTACTACACATAAGAATCTAGTCAGCTAATGTTCAATACTAAATTGGTGCCAGGTAAGAGTAAAAAGGAATTCAAGAGAGGTTGTACTTAGACCATTTGTGGGAACATAATAACTCTAGGCTGATGATTGGCTTAACTTCGCCTCCCAGACCTCCTTGCTCTTCTCCTACAGTATTAGTTGCTAGACAGGTGTGTTCTGGTCCTTTTGTTTCCTTCTTAGCTTTTAAAAATTGTCACTTTTTAATCATATGTAAATAAGGTTTATTTTTATGTATCTATTGATGGCTGATTTGTCTGAATGGCAAACTTCCAGGAATTCTCTAGTATTTTGGGATTTAGCCTGGTCTAGCATGCTCACAGTTTCCCTGTTGAAATTAGGGTTGAGTTTGTCCATATGTTGTGAGATTAAGGAGTTTTCACTCTGTCTTCTGACAGCTAGTTGGTGTTCATGGATGAGCTTTGCTAGTCTTGCGTCTGTCTGTGCTACTTAATGAATATTACAGCCCTTATTCTGTATGTTGTTGATGACTCCAATTTTTCGCCTTGGGCTATTGCATCTTTGGCTTGTTTAAGATATTTTGGAGGGCTTTAGTTGCTTTGTATGCAACAGTAGTGTGGTTGTAATAATATGTAGTTCTTTCTGAGTTGTTTTTGATATAAGATGCTATTATTTTCACAGCTTGTCTTGATTGTGCTGGAATGGTTTAAGTGGCCAGGAACGTTTTGATAAAATTATAAATGCATCCATTTTGTTGGACAAAGTTGTATAAGTGGTCTGGGTTGCTACAGTGCATTTGTCTTCATCTGAATGTTTTTACACAGCTCCTCTTGTGGAAGATCAGGTTTTGACTTTGGTAATGGAACATTTGGTGTTATTTTTGATATATTTACTTCTCTAGTTATCAAATTTTAGCAAATTTTACAGTTTATAGAAGGGGGTATTGAAAATTTGTAGAGTTCTGATTCTACAATAATGTCAATTACCCATCTCTCACCCTACCAGTGAGCTGTGCACTGGTAGGACTCCCACTCTGCCTGCACAAACTGACTTATATGCCACAATCAAATCATAGGTATAACTTACTTCTGGGATGGGAACTGTCTTTTGATGGTCTTTGTGCTCAGAGCAAAAGTTTCTGCAGAAGTCATAAACTCACTTCTGAATGCTTCCCATGGTGATTTGGCCAGGATCTAAACACTCTTTTCCAGTGATAGATCCTCTGGGTTTCTCCTGAGAAGCATCACACTGAGATCTGGTGCTGATCATATGCCTTCGTTTCAGGCAGGTTGAGTGCATTGGCCTCCCATTGCAATCTACACCCCCCCCCCAAGACACTGGCTTCTCATTTATCTACAACAGGTGTACAAAAGCTGTGAAAGATATTCCTGGCACATGTATCTTGTGTATGGCCCAGTCATGTAGCAGCAGCTCAGTAAAGGCTGTATGCTGTTAGGCACAATGGGAACAATTATAGTCCCCCTAAAACTTGCAACCCGTCATTTATAAAGTTTCATATTTGATCTTCAAAAAGGGTTTTGGAATACAAGAAACCACACACATAAATCCTCTTGTGAAGCACCTTTGGGAGACTAACTCCAGAGCATTGCACAGCACTAAAAAATCATAGGGCAAAGCATTTCATATCCATATAGCACCCTACCACATCTTGAAGAGTTAAGAGAAGCCATGTCCTCTGGAAGTTTCATGCAGTTGGTTGGAAGGCTAGTCTGGTTTTCTACAGTGAAGATTATCTGAGACGCAAAACAGGTGTGCTTGTTGACAGCTATGGACCGCCTTCAATAAGTTGTGTGAACCTTCTGAAGAGTGCCAGATTTATTGCTTTGATGAAAGTGTCTTCTTTACACTAACATGGTTTGTGAAGTGCCCCTTTGAATGCTTGTATGCTTTAACATGTATAATTGATCAAATTGCAACACTAAGAGGCATAAGCAAATATGCTGATACCTATATCCTCCTCTGATATAACTGCCTTTTCTCCATTTTTTAATGTTAAGCAATGGGGACCAATGTACTGAAATATGTAATCAAATTCTAATAACTTTTAAGCCTTCATTGTAAACATAGACATCTAAATAACTAATTTTTCTATAGTATGCATAGTTCTGCTGATGCACACATTTAACTAATTTTCTATTGGAGGACATAAAACCTTTTGGGAAGCCTCAAAATATCCCCTAAGTAGGTCAGTTCAGTAACCTGAATGTGTATATTTAATATAGGAATAGCCTATATTCTTAACACAATTTGTTGATGAGAAATTAATTTGGGGCTACATATTTATTCTTAGTGGCTGAGATAAGAGTCTTTCATGAGATTCTGTAACAAGAAAAGTGGTAAATTAACCAGGCTTAATATTCTGATTTCAAAATGTCAAAATAATAAAGGCATTTCGAAGAACAAAACTTAAAAGACAGTTTTTCAAATGGAAATGATTTTGTCTAGGATAAAATGGTGTGTTATCCAATAAATACATTTGGGCAAATATTACCTGTACTTTCTAGAAGAAACTTACACCTTATTCTCCATCTATCCCCTATGCATTAACTTGCACCCTGTGATCTGGAAATACAGCCTATTTCACTCTGTCTTTCCTTGTAATCTGAAAATGACTGATAACCTGCTTATGACCTCTGAAGGTATCTGCCTGGGAACAGAGAGAAGTGTGCAAACATAAATGATTCAGAGGTGTTTTCATCACTCATAGTAGCTGTACTGATGCCCTGAAAAGTGACAGTCAACTTATCCAGCTTCTGTGAATCTCATCTAAACAGAACATTTTAAAGGAAATATTAGGTCTAAATGCTCTTCCACCCCACGAGGATGGGCCTTTATTGGCTTCTGTTATACACATTGCTGTCACACAAGTCATATTGTTTAACAAAATGAGCTCTGGAGAGCCAGATCTACAAACTTTCCCATTCCCATAGCCATTCACAAACAAGTCTGGCCCACTCCTCCTCACCCCCACCACTATTCTGGATGATGAAAGATTGTCAATAACACACCAAGCATACGGTTCTCAGAAGACTGATGTATGAAATATAGAAAACTGTGAGAGGGAAAGCAATGGGCTGCCCCTACAATGTCTTGCCAACAGGTATACATATCAACCCATCAGACTCAGAGGAGAGATCTAAAAATTCTAACAGGAATGGGAACAGATTTAGAAATTGCTGATTTAGAATTTACAAGCTAATAAGGAGTTAAGGTTGTATGCACTAAAGCCACTGACTAGGCGCAAAGATCTGATGCAAAGGAATTGGCCAGCAGGTGTGAACCTCCAGATCACCAGATGTCACCAACCTTCAACTCTCAACAGCCCCAACATGGGCAATGGTGAAGAATTGGAGTTATAAGCGAGCAACATTTGGAGACCTATTGTGATCTAAATTACAAGAATTCAGAAATCAACATTGATCTGAGAGCTGAGCAATTTGGGTGTGATTCTCTCCCCCCCCCTCTTAAATCCATTTTCCTTTATTCGTCTCCTCTTTCAATAATGTTGCATTGCTAATTGATAGACTCTCACAAACAGAAACTGTCCATTTAAATGCCTAAATTCACACATCCTCAAAAAAAAAACCCAACCCCACAAAAACTCACGTAGCTGGTGAAAATTGATGTGTGTGAGTGGGAGAGTGTTTAGAATGTTTAATAACATTTCATCTGAAACAAGTCTGGGCTTTAATCTTCTTTGAAGATATATCACCACTGTAATATACGCAATAAAAAGTGGAAATAGGATAGTACTTGGCATATGACTCAAGTGGAATGGAATGGAGTAAGAATAAGAGTAGAACAGAACAGGATTAGAATAGATTTAGAATAGAATAGATTTAGAATAGAATAGAATAGAATAGAATAGAATAGAATAGAATTTAGCTTAGACACAAAAGGAAATTGTTTCCAGTGCAGAGTACGCTTACAGGTAATCTTAAAATTGCTTGGCAGCTTTATCTCCTTAGGAATTAGATATGCTAGATTCACCGTGACCTGACATTTGTGAACTTCATTTCAAACTTTAATAATAATGGCCTATCTGTCCTTATTTACATTTAACTATATAAATAACAACATGTGATTGGTCTCTATGTGTTTACCATTTGAACTCATTTGTTTACTGTGCTATTTGCAATCTGTTGATATATTTATATTATAGTATATTATTTCATCAAGTTTATACCATCAGGAATTGGCCAGTGTCCTGCTTTACAGATGCTAGTTCCATGCTGAAGGACTGTCGGAGGACAGTCAGGCAGTCTTCTGTTTGAAGAAGGATCTAAGTCCAATTTCAGAAGCGGGCATAGACGATGCCTTTAAGTCACCTATCAATCATGAGTGAGTAGGGGGGGGGACACTCATAGTCCTTGATTAAAAGTTATTTTCCCTACAATATATTGACATCAGAGGTGGGTTTCACATAAGTTTATCACCAGTTTGCCAGATTCATGCATGCTTGCTTCGTGAGCCTTCCATGCATGTGCGTGGTCTTCCATGCATGCACGGCTTGTACGCATGTGCACAACTTTGAAAACGTAGCTAATAGTACAGCATAGAGCCAGAGCAGGTGAGCCCGCAGGTAGCCATTACTGGTTCACACGAACGAGTCCAAACCAGCTCAATATCACATCCAGTTTACATATAGTGTCTGCATTTAAACTAACACTAATTATTTCTGTACTTCTAAGTTATACAGGATCTCTTATACAGGTTATTAATATGTACTCTCTTTATGGAAATGGATCATCTTTTGTCCTTATTTTCTGTACCTGGTGAGCTTCATATTGAAAGAGGATCTGATCCATTTGAATTCTAGACTGAAAACACAGCAACCACATCAGATCACTACTGACGCCTATAGACTCCAGAATAAAAACCTGAGAAATGTATATATCCTCTCTTCTGAAAGGGATAGTCAGGGGGGTGAGAAACTTGGGAAATCGCACTTTCTTTTTTGAAAGATGCTTTTTTGTTATATTGTTTTGTTATCTTTACAGTACTTTAAAAGTCCAGGCCTTTGTAAAGAGCTCAAGGAAGCCATATGGACACAAGGTGGCTGAGGCTTTACCTTGCTTTTCACCTTCACTCTTTTACCGTTTGCAGATAGCAGAATTTTAGAATGACTGAGGCTTGTGTTCTGGTTTTAAATAGATTTAAATGCTTCACCCAAACCCATCCTGCATTTTGACCAGCATAGGGTAACTTGCTTCTTGACAAGAAGCCATTGTCCTGAATGTTTAAAATTATTAAATTACAACATTGATATGTGTGTTGAACTGCTTTTGATACAAAAAGGAATACAAACAACAATTACCATCCCATGTATTCAAGTGCTTCACAGGTTGCCTAAGTTAGGAAGCAGACTTGCTGCAGGCACTATTCCCAACCTTTGTGCATTCATCAGAACATTTATAAAAGAGCATCTGTGCATACAGAGGTGGAAGCAAATGTACATTTATTATGGGAATTGCTTGCAGGATGCTGCTCTCCCACACATACTTTAAATCTTTTTGCACATCATGTTTATAACTAAATGGCTGATTTTGATGTATAACAAGATCATGAACATTCCTTTTATGTAAGGATTTCCACAAAAACAAGCACTTAAGTGAAGGATTGGGAAAATATTTCACATTTCAAAGTGCACCAACAGAATGTAGTTGGTAGCTTAGGGCAGAAGCTTTTTTTTAATTTAAAAAAATTGAATTCTTAAACTCAGAAACTATTTTTAACTGTTAATTATTTTTATTTTAAGCAAGGTTTTAAACACAGAAACTATTTTTAACTGTTAATAATTTTGATTTTTAAGCAACGTTTTAATCAAGTTCTCCAAGTAGCGAACAACAGCACGTTTCTGCTAAAATAATCATTTACTCCCATCCCTCTTGATGATTCAGATTTATTTTATTTTTATGTGAAAATACGTTCAGAGAATCCCAAAGATAATAGGAATCACTCTGCATTGCAGGCATCATAAAAGAGATGCAGCAGTCGCAATCCACAGCATTTCACGATGCAGGCTGAGCACTGCTCTTCGTGAGCATGCAGGCATCCTTTCTTTTAAGGTAAGACGTCTTCTGGTATCTGTCATATGTGTTGTGTAAAAAATTGCATTTCCTATTGAATAAGCAGATCCCACCACTGGACTCACGAGAACTGGCTCAGTTGATGTCCTGAGATATTCCAGCCTTCTCTAACATTTTGCTACTCGCAGGGAATTCTGGAACTTGAAGTCTCAATATTTCTAAGGGACATCATTCTGGCACCAGAGAGGTTTCTAATCCGTAGGGGTAGCATTAGACACTGCATTGTTTGAGACAGATTCCTCCCCTCCCCAATATGCCAATTTGTTGTAGTTTTTACTGCTACATGAGCAGCTGAAGAACAAGAAAGCCCAGGAGAGTAGAAAGCTATGGACAATGGCTCCTTCGAATGAGACATTTTTTGACAAATGGCTTTGGGGAATGCCTGTACTCTTATTTTGTTTAAAAATTCCTCTGCTAGGCTAGAATCTGTGAGCCTCACCATAGGCGAGAGACAGAATGAGGATTGACAATATTTTTCCAAGGCCGGAGCGGACAAACCAGTTTTGACAACAGTAGTATCTATCACAAACAAATGCGTTCCGTTTGCAACAACCAGGTTAAGCCTTGGAAGCATAAGCATATGGGTGGGACAAATGGCCTAGTTTTGTGTGGTTTTTTTGCCTCTTAGCTACCCCTTGTAGCTACCTTACTGCCCAAAAGGTAAGAGAATTTGAAAGCGAGCAGATCCTTCTAATAAAGATATTGTCCAGCTATACATTCCACATGTTTAAAACAGCACCCTGGAGATGTTAGATTTATGCCAAGCCAAAGCAGTAGTGTGAACATGTAGCTACAGGCACAAGTGCATGTGGGAAAAGCTTGCCAAGGTGAACAATTTATGTTCCTATTACAGTCTTTGCAGTAATATCCAGAGCCCATATTTTTGTACCTGCTTCAGAAGATTAGAAATTGGGGGGTGGGGGAGAGGGGAATACTCTTTTCAGGTATTCAGAGGAAATATGGTAGGTACATAGTTTTGTTATCCAGATTTGTTCTGCATATGTGCTGAATGTTTTTTTAAAGCCAAAGCAAAGAATCACTATACAGCTAGTCCTCATTTACCAACTGCCTTGTACAGCGACTGTTCACAGTTCTGATGGTGATGTACAAAGTAACATCTTTGCATTTAGGATCTTCACAGGTCTGCAAAGCAAAGAAAAACTGAAATAAGCCCAGTCACAGTTTTACTTAGCGACTGCTTCACTTAACAACCAAGTTGCGGCTCCCAATTTTGGTTGCTAAATGAGACTACCTCTAAAGGGATAAAGAAAGCCCACTTGCTGTGCTTGCTTTTAGCCAAAGTAAATGGCATGTTTGCAGGGCATTGTTTTTACATTGTAATCTCACCAATGAAGCTCGAAGTGGATCTGAATGAGGAACGTTGGGCACATAGTGAATCAGCCAGAGAAGCAGTTTTGGTCCTGGCCCTCATTTTTCCTGTATTATTATTATTAGTATCTCTTTTATTCATTATTAATTCAATTTAATTTTAATTTTAATTTTAATTTTAATTTTAATTTTAATATATATTAACCAGGTACTGGATCAATTTAATAATGTTTTAAGTCTTATGTATTGATGGGGTTTTTTAACTGTACCTGTACACCGCCCCGAGTCCCCTGGGGAGAAGGAGCGGTATAAAAATGTTAATAAATAAATAAATAAAATAAAGTATGAAAATTAAGAATGCTAAATTATATGTTTACAATGCTTTCTCTTTGAGAAAGGTAGAAATTATGAAAGAAAGATATCATTAATGAAGGAAAAATGCATGGGCCAAATAGCATGACATAGTAAAACATTGACAATGTATTTTAATTTTTGTATACCTTTCCTTTGAATCAGATAGTTTAAGTAATTTTCCAAAGTTTTTGGATTGTCTTCTTTAAAAATTATAAAATAAAAATCCATCTTGCACATTTTATAGCTGTATATTATAATCCTTGTAAGTAGTACATTAATTAATGGAACTATGCAAATCTTTGGGAAACATAAAATTGTATATCTGAGACACATTTCCTGAAGCTGATGCATATATTTTCCAGGGTCATGCAGCTTCTTTAAGAACTGCTCCTTATACATGCAGCTGCACAACAGCTTTATTTAGTGAGGCTTTCTTCTGTCTAGCTTTATAACTACTGGGTCCTTATTCAGGTGGTGATTATTCCATGTGGTATCACTAATTCCCTTCTGGAAGAAGAGAAGGAGGCTTTACTGACAAAATGCAATGAATATTGTAAGAGATTGCGCATGGCTAATATCCGTGTGCGAACTGACTTGAGAGAGAACTATTCACCTGGCTGGAAATTCAACCACTGGGAGCTTAAGGTAAATATTTTAATTCTGTTCTCTTCTGATTAATTCTTTATTACAGGCTTTTTCACCTGTATAATTTGGTATTGGAAGTATATATATAGAAAATGAATGTAAAATGAATGTAAAAATCAATACAAACTGATAAGTTGTACTTATTTATGAGTACATGCTGCCATCTGCTATTTGGAGAGGAATCATCTATTCCTGAGTGTCTATGGGATGAACATTTCCATCTGTCAAGAATTATTACCTCATTGCTGAGTTTTGGAAAAAAAATATTTTTTGCTATAAACCAAGTTTCCTAATCTAATATTAGTGGAACAGATTCCTTAATATTCGCTGTTGAATTGAAGAATAATTTGCGTAAAATGTTACATTTTAATAGATCTAAAATTGGGAGTCATCAGCATAACTCCAAAGAATGTTTTGCCATTATGTTTTACTTAATAATATCTGGAAAATGTGAAGAAAAATCATACACTCTGTGACTTTTTGACTTATAGGGTGTTCCAATCAGGCTTGAAGTGGGACCACGTGATATGAAAAATCATCAGTTTATAGCTGTTAGAAGGGACACAGGAGAAAAGTTGACCTTTTCTGAAAATGAAGCAGTGAACCAGCTCAGCCGTATTCTGGAAGAAATCCATCTTAATCTTTATAACAGGTGAGACATGGGAATGGGGAAAAGTGAATGTGATAGAATGGAGAGGATAAGCACCATCTGCAGTTCTATTACATGATTTCAAATACATGCAAACTAAGCTTAAAGTAATAAATGAAAGATAAGAACTAAACAAGGACATCTGAATTCCAAACAGAAGATTAACTTTCAGAAAACAGTGAGGCCACCTCTGAAATTTACACAGTCCAGAGAAGAAGTAGAATGTTGCTTGGTTTTCCTTGAGCGGCATTTATCCAACAGTGAAGAGCCCACTGTTGGATAAATGCCATCATGGTGAGGATACACTCTGGGTCACAGACGAACAACTTTCTTCAAGTCCAAGTCTAGAGAGCAGGACATCCCTAAAGGGCGTGCATGCTTGGGAGACTGATTATTTATAAAATTAAGGAATTTTAGCCCTTAGTTGCTCACGACTTTGTATAACAGAACTTTAAGGCTGTCCTGACAGCAGACTGAAAGCCACTTTAATCTGTTTAGGACAGATATAATGC
>JAPKID020006966.1:0-10440 GCA_026931265.2 Tropidonophis doriae | reverse complement strand
TTTTTTTGGAAAAAAAAAAAAAAAAAAAGAAATGGCTAGGAAATCATGTTGCCCTCATATTTGATGTCAAAGTAAGAGATTTACTTCCTTTGCTCCTTTCCTTTCTTCTTCCCTTCCTCCCCCCTTCTCCTTCCATTTCCCTTTCCCCTTCTCATTCTCCACCCATTTACTCCCCTTCCCTTCCTTCTTCTAGAAGCTTCATGTCTTCATGGGGATTCTCAGTCATTCAGGTCATGGTTGTCTCAAAGGTGCTTTCTCAAAAGGCAGCTGGACTTCCTTTGTTTTTCCTTGAGGATGTTTCGCTTCTCATCCAAGAAGCTTCTTTAGTTCTTCACCTTACTGAACTTAACTGAAGAAGTTTCTTGGATGAGGAGCAAAACACCTTCAAGGAAAATCAAAAGAAGTCCAGTTGTCTTTGGAAAACCACTTTTGCCACTAGCAGCTTCAGGAGTTTTAGTTTTAGTTTTAGTTTTATTAAGCTTGTATACCGCGCCCTCTCCCCAGGAGGACAAAGAGAGATAGAGATAGTATTCAACGTGTAGAGAAAGTCAAAGAATGAAAAGAATGGAATGCTTGGAACATTCCTCTGATTTGTAGACTCTCTCAAATTAGAAACATATTTCCAAGTTATTGAATGAAAAGCATGTTTTGGTCCATGTGGCAACTTTATTGCAATTGCTGTGATACCAATTCAATTATATGTTCTCTAAATGGCTGTAGGGATGTTTAGAGGGCTCTGAAGCACTGTGAAGCAGTATATAAGTCTAAGTGCTATTGCTATTATTTTTTATTTATTATTGTCCCGGTTGCCACAGATTGTGACTTGCCAAAAATGGTTGTTGTCCCTGCTGCGGATCGGGAGAGCTTTCTTCGGTCCTAATGAGGAAATTGCTAATTCCTCAAGATCGACAAAGTGCCTCTCCTTTCTTCAACCCCCCTCCAAGGTGGCTTTGACCCCTTATGGGCTCCCAACAGCAGTTGCCGGCTGGATTTCACGAAGCTCAGCAAAATTCCATTATTTTCCAGCCGTTCTTGATGCGACGTCAACCAGAAATCACTATTATGATTGATTATGATCAGCTCATCAAATCCTTGACCTTTGAACACAATGAGACTTTTACTAAGTTCAAGAAAAGTCATGTCTGTAAATTCCACATTAATGTGCAATGCAGTGGAATCTCCATATATTTCGTAGATATTACAATCAGTCCATATATTAATTTTAACTCATCCAATATATGCATAGGTTAATTCCCTTTGACTTAGGGTCAAACGAGGTCATCTGTTAATTTAACTTTTTGCCAACCACCATGTTATTTTTCCAGCTAATTGTTGTAAGTTGCTATCTGTATTCTACCTCGTTGCCTTCACATGTTTCTAAATTGATGTCCAAATCCTGTAAGAAGATGACATTTCAATTTATTTCAGAAATTTCAGTACAGCTATTGTGATCTCATCGAATTAGTGCTCCAAACTATAGTATGTCCAAGATCAGCAAAGCGTGTCACTGGGCAACTAACCAAAACTAGGAATCATAAATAGAACTCGGTGCCATTAAATTGGATTTGATGTGATGTCTAAATCATTAGACAGTAGCTGCTGGCCACTACTTGGAGTATCCTGAGATTGTTACATTATAAAAAAAAAGGTGTGGGGAGAGATGAGTAGATAGAAAAGAAGAGCATTTCATTCGATGTGCAATTAAAATAATGGGAAAGATAGATTGACCTTGTAGATTTGACCTATTGCATTTAATCAAACAACAATTGATAAGAGACAGTATTAAGGATCAAATATGGCTATTTGATACAGGACAAATTAATAGGATTTATTTTGGGAATCTTTTGGGATAGATAAGAGGCTGTGGTAAATTTTCAAGGAGTTTAAATTACAATAGCTATTTCTTAACAGAAAGGTTTGGAATTTTAATTTCATCTTTTTTATTGCTGCTGTTCTTCCTGATAACTATTTTGTTATTGATACAGTATATAGATGACAGGTTAACAGTTTGTAAATAGAAGTTTAGTCATTTAAAATTCTTTGGGCCCATTTCGCAAGGGGCAAGAAACTAATATTGTTCTAATCAGAGGTGGGATTCAGCAGGTTCTGACCAGTTCTGGAGAACCAGTAGTGGAAATTTAGAGTAGTTTGGAGAACCAGTAAATACCACCTCTGACTGACCTTCCCCCATCTATTCTCTGCCTCCCAAGTCCTAGGTGATCTGGAGGGAATGGGGATTATGCAGAATCCTTCCCCTGGAGTGGGGAGAGAATCGAGATTTATAGTATTTTTCCCCTACCACACCCACCAAGCTATGCCATGCCCACCAAGCCACCCCCAATAACTGGTAGTAATTTTTTTTGAATCCCACCACTGTAATATATAAATCAGCATGCAACTAGGGAGGACTATGTTTGTGTATCAGAGGTGGGTTGCTCCTGGTTCAGCCCAGTTTGTCCGAACTGGTAGTGGAATTTAGGCCTGGGTTGCAGAACTGGCAGTGACTCAGGCCTGACCACCCACCACCCACCCCCGAACTGGTTCTTCGGTGTCTTCTGCTATTGCTGGCATGGTTCTGTGTAAGCACGGAGCAATTTTTAATAAAATGTGCATGCGCAAGTAATGCATGTCTGGTGCACATGTAGCGAACTGCTACTAACTGGTTCAGGAATCCACCTCTGGTGTATATGTGTTATCAACTCAAGGGGAGCCACGGGTCTACCAAAGTGATCACTTGTATATAGATTTAAGTGATATATGCCAACAGATTCCTTTGTTTCCTTCCTCAAAATGATGGGAAATCATCTGACAGATTTATATTAGTTGAGAGCCAAGGTGGCGCATTGGTTAGAATGCAGTATCACAGCCTAATTCTGCCCACTGCCAGGAGTTTGATCCTGATACGCTCAAGGTTGACTCAGCCAAATCTTTCCCAGATCGTTAAAAGGAGGATCCAGATTGTTGTGGGCAATATGCTGGCGTTTATAAAACACCTTGTGACTCTTGTAAAGCACTATGGGGTGGTATATTAAGTGCTATTGCTATCATAATAGATTTGGAGAACATAAAAAAAAGAGAAGTTTTTTGGCTACATACTGTGAACTAGGCTTCTTGTATTTGGTCATTGTTTTCACTTCTCCTTCTAGAAGAATTGAAGGCACCACTGGAAGAATATGTCAACAAGAGATATCCAGGCCTGGTGAAGGTAGTCCGTAACCAGAAAAGAGAAGGTTTGATCCGAGCTCGCATTGAAGGCTGGAAAGTGGCTTCAGGGCATATCACCGGTTTCTTTGATGCTCATGTGGAATTCACTGCAGGCTGGTAGGTGACCATGTAAGATGTACTGTTTTAATTCTTCACCCTTAGCTCGTTCCTACTCGTCTTGCCTTCAGCTGGGTTGTTTTTGGTTCAACAGAAGCGCCTCATCTGTTTCACAATTCTTTTTTTTTTTTAATTTAATCGAAGGGGACAAAAAGGAAGCAAAAATGGCAGGCTACCTTTCAAATGTGACCAGACAATAACTCGACAAAGGTTACTGCTGCAGAGTGTGTTTACTTGTGTTTATGTTTTGCCTTCTCTGTTCATAAGACTTTCCAACGCAAGGAATGAGCAGTATTGCACAAAAGAGAAAAGAGAGCAAAAGCAAAAATAAAAATAAATCCTCAAGGTTTAAAACTTGGTAATACTGCATCCAATTTTGGTCATCACAATATAAAAAAAGATGTTGAGACTCTAGGAAGAGAGCAGAGAAGAGCAACAAAGATGATTAGGGGATTAGAGGCTAAAGCAAATGAAGAATGGTTGTAGGAATTGAGTATGTCTAGTTTAATGAAAGGAATGATAGCAATAGAATAGAATAGAATAGAATAGAATAGAATAGAATAGAATAGAATAGAATAGCAGAGTTGCAAGGGACCTTGGAGGTCTTCTAGTCCAACCCCCTGCCTAAGCAGGAAACCCTACACCACTTCAGACAAATGGCTGTCCAACCTCTTCTTAAAAACTTCCAGTGTTGGAGCATTCACAACTTCTGGAGGCAACTTCTGTTCCACTGATTCATTGTTCTTACTTTACTGTCAGGAAATGTCTCCTCAGTTCTAAATTGCTGGATTAGTTTCCACCCATTGCTTCTTGCCCTGCCCTCAGGTTCCTTGGAGAATAGCTTGACTCCCTCTTCTTTGTGGCAGCCCCTGAGATATCGGAACTCTGCCATCATGTCTCCCCTGGTCCTTCTTTTCATTAAACTCAACATGCCCAGTTCCTGCAACCGTTCTTCATATGTTTTAGCCTCCAGTCCCCTAATCCTCTTTGCTGCTCTTCTCTGCACTCTTTCTAGAGTCTCCACATCTTTTCTACATCGTGGCAACCAAAACTGAATTGCAATTCTACAGAAGCCTCATTTACACTTTGGTTGTTGTTATAACTTAGAGGTTGTTTCAGTCAGTAATAAATATCGGAGTTGCGACGAAATGAAGTGTGCGACTTTCAGGGTAAGTAAAGATGCATTGTTAAACGTCCGAACCCATTTGCAGAATGCATTTTTAGGTGCTTATGGCTATTTTAGCAGTTTAGGGTGGTTGTTTTTATAGATTTCTTCCCCAAAGGATGAAAAAAATATCATCCACATCAATTTCATTGTGGTTATCAGACCAGAAAGCACAAGAATAACGCAATATTAAAAATGTAATGCACTGAGGCACTTAGACAACCCCACTTTCTGTTAGGAGCCAACCATAAAACAGCTAAAATCTTTTTTTTTTTTAAAACCCTCCCATTTGTCATATAAAATTTCCATTTATCCTTTGATCATTGTTGACTACTTTCCGTTGCTAAGCAAAGGAGGTAAAGCTACTTAGCAAAGCATGAGCTTCTGAGACACTAGTTAAATGTTCTTGCATCAAAGCAGTCATCACACATCCTGTGAATACAGGTAGCCCTCAACTTACAGCAGTTCATTTACAGACTGTTTAAAGTTACAACAGAATTGAAAAAAAAAGTAATTATGACCATTGTTTACACTTATGACCCTTGCAGCATTCCCTACGGTCAAATGATCAGGTTTCAGGTGCTGCCACAGAAAAGAAGAGGGAGTCAAACTATTCTCAAGGGCACCTGAGTGAAGGATAAGAAGCGATGGGTGGAAACTAATCAAGAAGAGAAGCAACTTAGAACTGAGGAGGAATTTCCTGACAGTTAGAACAATCAACCAGTGGAACAGAAGTTGCCTCCAGAAGTTGTGAATGCACCAACAATGGAAGTATATCGGATATTATTAGAAAATTATATATACATTAATACAATTGAGCGAGTCTAGAGGTATTTCATGAGAATAGTCCTCTACTCCTCTGCTCGCAATAGAATCCCTTCAGCCACCCAACTCAAAATTTTGGGCTTTGATATCCTAGAACTATGATATCCTAGAACTTTGATATCCTAGAACTTTGATATCCTAGAACTTTGATATCCTAGAACTATGCTGCCTACAGTCTAACCTAAGCTTAATACACAAAATTGTATGTTGTACGTTGTACAACGTCCTACTTGTCCACGAATACTTCAGCTTCAATCGCAATAATAATCGGGCAAACAACAGATACAAACTCAAGGTAAACTGTTCCAAACTCGATTGCAGAAAATACGACTTCAGCAACAGAGTGGTCAATGCCTGGGATGCTCTTCCTGATTCCGTTGCTACATCCTCAAGCCCCCAAACAGCTTCAACCTTCAACTACCTACCATGGCCCTCACCCCATTCCTAAGGGGTCCATAAAGTGGGGGGTGCATAAGCCCACCCCCCAGTTTGCCTACTGTCCCTGTCCTACTATCCCCGTTTTTTTTGTACTCATTTCCCTTGTTCATGTCCACGGTTATCCTTATACCTGTCATCTCGTAAATGTTTGACAAACTAAATCAATAAACACTGGAAGTTTTTAAGAGGAGATTAGACAAACATTTACAATTCAATTCAATTCGATGGTATTCAGCAGGTTCTGACCAGTTCTGAAGACCTGGAAGCAGAAATTTTGAATAGTTCAGAGAACCAGTATATACCTCTGGCTGGCCCTGCCCCATCTATTCTCTGCTGTCCGAATCCCAGCTGATTGGTAGGATAGGGAGATTTTATAGTATTCTTCCCCAGGAGTGGGGAGGGAATGGAGATTTTGCAGTATCCTTCTCCTGCCACACCCACAGGGTTATTACATTGTAATAAGGCGAAGCACCCATCGACACCAGTGACATTGAGTTGGCCATGCTCACATGGTCACATGACCTCTGAAGCCCCACCTACCCAGCTGGTCATTAGGTCAGAGAACTGATTGTTAAATTATTTCAATCTCACCACTGAATGGAAGGATTTAAAGTCCTTGCAGTCATCTGGTCATTATATATACATTAATACAATTGAGCGAGTCTAGAGGTATTTCATGAGAATAGTCCTCTACTCCTCTGCTCGCAATAGAATCCCTTCAGCCACCCAACTCAAAATTTTGGGCTTTGATATCCTAGAACTATGATATCCTAGAACTTTGATATCCTAGAACTTTGATATCCTAGAACTTTGATATCCTAGAACTATGCTGCCTACAGTCTAACCTAAGCTGAATGGAAGGATTTAAAGTCCTTGCAGTCATCTGGTCATTAGTACTCTCTCTCAGAGTCATTTTTTACTAACAATTCGGACGAACCTGCCCAAACGGGTAGCATTTCACCCCTGAGTGAGGGTGTCTGATTGGAGCAGAGTCTTTACTGGCTGACACCTAAGCAGAGTTAGCAGCAGACAATTACTCATTTGACCCAGAGAGAGAAATATCTGCTACTACCTAGGATCGAACTCAGATCTCTACTTCTAGGCCATCACGCCAATAAACAAAAACATTTGAGTCGGGTTAAGTTTTGCCAATTCTTCATTCTTGAAGTGTGCTTCACGAGCACATACATTCCAGGCAAAATTGTCACGATTCTGATTCCAGCGGAGATTTCCTTCCAATTAGCTTTAAAAGTTTTGTCTGGAACTAGTAAAGAGAGAGACAAAGATCACTTTCATCCAACGTTTAAATAAGCGTTCTGCCCTGGCCTCCATTGACTAAAGCACTGTTTTTAAATGCAAAGTCGAAATGTTTACAATATCTTTTGGACATGTCCAGATGTGGACGTAAAACCTGAAAGACAATCTCAGCTTTCCAAAGGTGGGAAATCCCTCTATTGTTTCCTTCTACACAATGCCTTAAAATGCGCGCTGCTTATTTTTTTTTATCTGATGGGCTTTAGCGATTGAATGCTTTTCAATCTTGGCCACTTTAAGGTGTGTGGATTTCAACTCCCAGAATTCCCCACGCTGGCTGGCATCACAGTACATAGAATGCAGTATTGCGGGCTACTTCTGCTGACTGCCAGCTGCCCGCAGCTTGATTCTCTCCTGCTGAAGATTGACTTCCATCCTTCCTGGTGAGGACCCAGATCAATGGTGGGTTCTGAATCCCATCGCAACTGGTACACTGCGACGGGGCTGGGAGTCCACCTCCGGCACACACACTGCACACACATGTACACCCACTGCCCTGCGACACTCCAGCTGCTCCGTGGAGATCGCACAGGCACCATACGCTGCATGCGCGAGCGCAAATGGCCCAGTTGGCTTAAATAACAGGTAAGGAATGTGGGCGGGCAAGCCCTCCAAAACACCGTTCCAGTATGGTGGCTGCTGCTCCCAGCTGCCACTGGTATGCCCATACTGGGGTGTATCACCCAGAAACCACCACTGACCCAGATTGCTGGGGGCAATATGCTGACTTTGTAAACAATTCAGAGAGGGGCTGGAAAGCACCCTGAAGAGATATATAAGTGCTAAGTCTAAGTGCTATTCAATGGTGGGTTTCAAAATTTTTTAGAACCTCTTCTGTAGGTATGGCCTGCTTTGTGGGAGTGGCTTGTTGGCCATGTGACCGAGTGGGAGTCACTTGCTGGCATTTGAAGCACACAAGTCTTAAAGCTGTCAAGTTCCAAGACCCTTGTACCCCTAACCCTTTAGAAAAAAAACCCCAGGAGTCTTCAAACTTGAGAGCTTTAAGACTCGTGGACTTCAACTCCCAGAATCCCTCCTCTAGTCATGTTGGCTCAGGAACTCTGGCATTTGAAGCACGCAGGTCTTAAAGCTGTCAAGTTCCAACACCCTTGCACCCCTAACCCTTTAATGGGAAAAAAAAACCCCAAGGGGTGTTCAAACTTGACAGCTTGAAGACTTGGGGACTTCGACTCCCAGAATTCCTCCTCTCGCTCTTCCTCTGGATGATGGGTAGATGGGGAAGAGAAGGGAGCTGGAACCGGTTCTAAATGGCCCTGTAGATTTGTGGAACCTCTTCTAGAGAAGAGCTTAGAACTGGCAGGAACCCACCCCTGATGTGCATGCATGCGCACACTGTAGTGCTGTAAACCCGAAGACCATCTGGCCAGCATGCACATGCCTGGTTTTGGGCCATTTTCAGACCCTTTTTCAGGGTATTTTTTACCATTTTTCAGGCCATTTTCAGGCGCTCCAACACCCACGAATACCAGCTAACCTGCGCACCGGAAACCAGAAAAGCAGCTGGTGATGGCACGCGTGACCACAGAGAGGGCTCTGCATGCCACCTGTGACATCTGTGCCATAAGTTTACCATCACGGCCCTACACCATTCCAGACAAGTGGTTGTCCAAACTCTTCTTAAACGCCTCCCATGTTGGATCATTCACAACTTCTGAAAGCAAGTTGTTCTACCCCTTCATTGTTCTCACTGTCAGGAAGTTCCTCCTTAGTTCCAGGCTGCTTCTCTCCTTGATTAATTTCCGTCCATTGTTTCTTTTCTTTTTCTTTTTTTTTAATATCTTTATTAATATTTTCCATATAAAACCAAACATTCAACAAGTATAGGGTGAGGGTAGCTGGAAAGACATACACAAACCTACCGGGGAAATGTCTAGTCCCCTAGATTAAGAATTGAGTTTATCCCAGTCTAACTTATCAGTTGTTATTTACAATTATACAAAGATATTTTTTTTCTCTCGTCTTATTTATTCCTCACATTGCTTTCTTAAATAGTCTATCTAGTTGGTTTCCTTGGTATCCATTACTCTCCTGTTGTACCATGCATACCATTTATTCCAACATTTGAAAAAGGTTGAGTCATCTTTTAAAATATATGTTAGTTTGTCCGATTCTGCACAGTTGAAAATTTTGGCTGTAATTAGGTGCTCCGGTGGTAGGTGACTGTCTTTCCAATGTTGCACAATAGTCATCCTGGTTGCTGTTATTATGTGCGAGAAGAGGTTCCAATCTTGATTTTGGATTTCACTTGGTTTGATGTCCATTGTTTCTCGTCTGGCCTTCGGGTGCTTCGGAAAATAGATCAAACCCCCTCTTCATTGCGGCAGCCCCTCAAATCCCAATGAAATCCTTTTGAAAATGTGCTCTGTTCTCCCATCATTGTGCAGCCTGCCTTCCCATCGTCTGGCTTCCATCTTTCCAGGGTTGGATGCTTGCCATCGCCAGAATTTCCTTCCAGGCCACCTGGCTATCAAGTGCAAAGTCAAAAAAAAAAAAAACCCTCTCGAAATTCAAATATTTAATTTTTGCCTCCTAATAAATTTCAAGGCAGCTCTTTCTGGAATGTGAAGTCTTCATCATTGTGTCTCGTTTTATTATTGTGAAGCCCTGGAGGTATTGTGAATGCAAAGGACTTTTGGTTTTCAAGTTTTTTTTTTCTTTCTTAAAAAGAAAAGAAAAGAAAAACCCAACTGTTATAAAGGATCGTTTCTGGATCTTTTTAATCTCCACTTTCCTCTACCAAGTTATCGTCAGACACATGTTTTCACCTTGCTGGGTAAGGAATCAGGTCAGCCAGAGGCCAGGCTAATAAGGTTATCATGCATACTGTACTGGGAAGACACCAGTAATATTTTTTCTTCTGCCCTATAGGAAGCAGGAAACCCTCCATATGGTACGTATCAGCAGAAACAAGCTGGGTTTTTCTAATGTGAAATCATCCTTGCAATTAATTAAGATTACAGTTTGTTGAATTCTTTTTTTTTTGTCTCATTACTAGCCTCTGACCGAGGCTTCCCAAGAGCCTGAAGCAAACTCCTGGTCCTGACAAAAATTCCTTTGATAAATTTCCTGTGAATTCTGCTCATTCACATCCTGCAAAGTCTTTCAAGGGAGGATTTACGGTCACAGACCTTATCTGGCTTGGAGAGCTGACAGGCCAATATTGGCAGAACTTGGCAAGGAATCTCGGAGAGTCACGAGCCAATTAGGTAAGCGGACTAATTGTCTCCTGCAAACTCCACTCCCCTTTCACTCCTCTTTTATTTCCTCTGGGAGAGGCCATTCATTGTCCACCTGTGAGCTTACTCCCCAGTCCACCCCTGTTCTTTACCTGTTCCCTTCGTCTGGCAACTCTGCGC
>JAPKID020006965.1:0-10440 GCA_026931265.2 Tropidonophis doriae | reverse complement strand
TACCTTTACTTTCACCTGGATGCTGTCTTCTGATTTGGGGGAACTGGAAGATGCCCTTCCTTAACCCCTAACTCTTCCTTCTACCTCCATTGTTGTGGTTTTTTATTTGGAACTGACAAAGTCTCCTTCCTTTTACCTTCTCCTTTGTTTCTTTTAAGTTGGGCATTTCGGGCTTGGGGTTTTGCATTTCTTTTACAGTTAGACTTATATAAAAAAAAACTTCATCCTTTCACTTCTTTCAGTTAACCTCTCCCCCTGCACTTAGTTAGAGATCTCAGGGATGAAGAAAAATGTCCATTCTTTGAATGGAACTGATCTACCATTTTGTCAGACATTCCCCCATTCCCAAAGTCTCCCATTTTTCTCCCACATTCCTCAATTCCCAAACTCTGCCACACCCACCTATATGAGGTTCTTACTGTAATATCAATGCCCCCTCCCTAGGCAACTTCCCTTTATATTCAGAGCCAACCCAGAGCCTGCAGCCCATCAGAAAGTTTGGGTTTCTTAGTATGCTGCAAATGCAACTGTTCCTCCATTGATAGTTTGCAGGAATAGTGCAGACTATTTCAGGGAATAGATATTCCAGGTTGCCCTTCCTAAATTGGAAGCCTCTGTTCTGTGGTAAATTTTTCCTTCCTGCCATTGAGATGGAGATGATAGAACAGAGCAAGAGAAGCATTCCAGAACAGAAGATGGAAAGCAAGATATATCTTCTGAATGTGGGGAAATTATACACCAAAGGAAAAAGGATTTACAGGACTGGGAAATGGTCCACCAGCCGGGATCCAGCTTTTTAGATGTTCATGTGGAGGGAAGAAATATTCTTAGCTGTGTGGAGAGTCCCTGATGGTGACAGTTGGAGTGCTTGTAATAAGCCTTGAATGGCCTGGGGAATCCTTGAGGAGGCCCTGAGCAGTTTACACATCCTGGAGTAAATGTGAGAGCTCTGGTAGAAGACAGCCAAAAAGCAACAGGGAGCAGTCATAAGTGATAAGTGTAAGTGGTCTGAAATGACAAATCTGTAGAGGCATGAATTGAGTAAGTATACTGTATATATGTTTGACAGGATTGTTAAGCATAGCTACCAAGAATGTCAAAAATTGGAGATGTCCAAGTGTGGTGTAGGGATGAGATAGCTGGTTTTGTTGCTCTCTTAGCCATCATGTCAATTATAAATCCCGCAAAAGGTTGATGAGAAAATCCTCAAACCAATGGGTAATTACTACAAAAAGGCAATGAACCTGCTAGTTGTTCTTTTTTAGGTGGAGAAGCAGAAGTTTGACTTCAGAGGGTTACTTCAGCAGCAACAGCTTATGAGGATTTGAGCAGGAAATATGACTACTATTGTGGCAAATTCCTTGGCACTTGTTGGGCTAGAACTGGTTCATTGTCTTGATTAACTGGACCATTGTATTGCACCTTGATACGGATGCTAGAGTAAGTGATTAGTGATTGGATCCCCAGAAGATCTGTAGCCATAGCTTTATCCTATGAGTGAGGGTTGGGAGACTTTGTACGAGGTGTGGCAGTTAAACCCCCTCCTAACTCCACATTCCCAAGCAGAGAGAAGTTGAGTAAGCAGATTAATTTCAGAAGTTTAGGAAGTCATAAATATGAAGAAGTTATCTGTATAGCAACACTTTCAAATTCGGTCTTCTCTTTCTTCCTCTTTTAGTCTCTAGATTTATATGCTGGGGATGTGTTGGCCCAGTGGCTAAGACACTGAGCTTGTCAATCAGAAAGGTCGACAGTTCGGCGGTTTGAATCCCTAGTGCCACGTAACGGAGTGAGCTCCTGTTACTTGTCCCAGCTTCTGCCAACCTAGCAGTTTGAAAGCACATAAAAATGCAAGTAGAAAAATAGGAACTCCCTTTGGTGGGAAGGTAACAGCGTTCTGTGTGCCTTCGGCATTTAGTCATGCTGACCACATGACCAAGGTAACCTCTTCAGACAGCGCTGGCTTTGAAATGGAGATGAACACTGCCCCCTAGAGTCAGGAATGACTAGCACATATGTGCAAGGGGAACCTTTATCTTTAATAACCAGCACTTGCTTCTGAATACTTTTCAAAGCAGGGCAACTACAGCAGATTGCAGTAGTTCTGCTGTATGTTCATAAGGGCCTGTCTTACTATCCCCAAGGTTTCCTGATTCCGTAACTGCCCAACCAGCAGAAGTGGACAAAAACTCTCCTGACCAAACTTCCACTTGTTCTGGTTTGACTCTAAAGAATTCTGCTGAAATGCATCTTAAGCATTTTTATTTTGTTGGGGGCTATTTCTGCACCGGTGAAAATGTTAAGGTGTAGATTTCGTTCCTCCTAAAGACAAATGGGATTCAGTGCTCTGTCCTTTAGCCAAAAGGTCTTGTTCATTCAAATCAGAAAGCTTAAAGCTGAATGAAGCAAAATGCCCTACATTTGCTCTTTAGGTTTTGTGTTGAGAGAAATGGCAGGGTGTTATTCTGAAACCAGAATGAATGTTGAAGTGTCAACAAGGGCAGAATGCCACATTGGACCTGATCAAACACAACACATCGGAACTCTTCCAAAGTGGTTTCTTTTAATTGATTTGGCAGATCGAAAATAGTAGGTCTTCTACAGAATGGACAGTGGAGATATTAGTCACTCTGCTTTTACTATAGGAAAATAATACTGTTCTTTAGTATTCAAATGGTAGCTTTGAAAACATGCATTTGGGGGAAAAGTGGGGAAACAGTTAACAACAGCAGCAAATAAAAGGGGTCAGATTTAGCTGTCAGGCACATTTCATAAGGAAATTTAATAATTAGTATAACTTTTGACTTGGCTTCTTTACTTAATGATGACTCATCTAATCTGAAGGCCTGCCAGTGATCTTTGTCCTAAGAGAAAGGACTTGAGGAAGTTGTGGAACAGAGATATTTTCATCTTTGGAACACCCAAAAGAATGTTCCTATGAATTCCTGTGCAAAGATGTAATGACAGCTTCTTTTGTAAATCCATATTAACTCTTGGCTTTTTGGATTGTCTGGATAGGAAACCATTTTGGCCACACAGAAGATAGAAATAAGACCTTGATTTGACAAATAGAGATTTGTTATGATTCAACATGGCTACCACTGCATTCCTTAAACCTAGCAAAGAACAAAGTCTGGTGTGGCTTGGAGAAATAAAATAGAATTGAAGAGCCCACAGAGTAGGACTACACCAGAGGTGGGTTTCTGCCAGTTTGCCCCGGATTGGGCGAACTGGTAGTGGTGGTGGCGGGAGCCTCTGCCCAACTGCCCGGATGCCTCTGTGAATGCACAGAAGCGTCGTGTGAGTGCATTCGCACAAGCAAACTGGTAGTACAATAAATGGAAACTCACCACTGGACTACTTTAATAAATAAGCATCCAAAATATGTGATTATGTTCCATAACTGCTAATTACAGTGCAGTGCATTGTTTAATATTGTAAAAACATAGCTTTGTTTCCATGGCAGGTACTGATTTTGGTGAATCAGCAATGGGCTATGAAAATTCATCAGTCTATTTCTTAATTTTCAGGGTTACATCCTGAGGCTGTTTAAAAAATGAATCAATGCAAATCAATAGAGGAACTGCATAGAATCCACAGCACTTTAAATAGAAACCAAATACAACTATTAGTAGTGCTCTTCTTAACGCTGTATTATTAGGCCCACAAACATATCTTTAGAACCCTTTATCTTACAATCATTTTTTGTATAAAGGCAGGATTAAAACTCTAATAAGGAAGAAATAAAATAAATATTCCAAGATGTACAGTTTTTCTCACTAGAGACAAATATAAACAAAAAAGCTGGATGAAATGAATTCCAGTTCCCTGTTTTTTGTGTGTTGTCCAAGGAAAGAAAATACTTAACTGGATTGTTATACTTTGGTTATCTTCAGTTTTATGGTTTGCAGATTCTGCAGGCTCGCTATTTAATGTCAAAGATATAGCTAAAACCAAGAATTCATTCTGCTTTCTACACTGAATGTAGAATAATGATTGTAAATTGATTCTGGAAAATAAGGAGTACATTCCCTCATTCCCCCCCCCTCTTTTACTTATTTTTACTTAATATCTCTGGTAAAAGCTGTTATGTTTTTATGCTGTAATGTTAGGAGATGCATAAAGACTGCTAGAATGGAGAAATATTTAAAAGTCCTGTGAAAAGTTATGTGAGTACATTGGGAGTTACTTCTGAGTTAAGGTGCATTGAGATGATACCAACGGGATGAGTGCCTGCATTATCAATTAAGATATGGTTGAATGAAGTGCTCTGGTGTGATTTATATGGAAGAGGAGCATGGACTTGTGTTGCCTACATAATATGTGAACATTTTTGAAATGTAGTTTTGTTTTTCATATAGGACATAATGTTTGGAACTAGGTTTTTCAAGCCGAAAAGACAAGACACTTTTCTCTGGCTTAGGGTGGAAGTGATTTAAATTATTAGTAGCATGAGGAAAAAGAAGATATCTATAGTAACTTTTCTCTGTCATTTTTCTATAGTGAAACAAGCCAAGAGAAATCAGTAACAGTATGGAATTCCACTTAGGAAGACAGTTACTTGCAATGTTGTGCTACGTGCTGTAACAATGTGGAAAAAGTATTTTTATTAATACCGGTAGTGAAAGAACATATGGGCCAACCTTTGGTCTACACGGTTAACTGCTATGATTGCTGTTGTTAGCAGTGGCCAATCAGTAATCTGGTTGCTTCACCAGTTGAGACTTCCTAGTCATTACCTCTAATCAACGAAGGAATCATTTTAGATACATAGTGTCATTTTACCATGTAGACATCTTCACTCACAACTAGGTAATTTGCTTCTATTATATGGTAAAATTATTCTTATGATTATTAATTAATTAATTAATTAATTAATTAATTAATTTATTTATTTATTTATTTATTTATTTATTATTTGGATTTATTGACCGCCCCCTCTCCCCGAAGGGACTCGGGGCAGTGCACAGGAAATTTAAGAACATATACAAATAACAATTATAAATAATTATTTATATGTGAGGTGGTACACATATGGAGGATCATGTATGTTTGTATGTGTTCATGCATGTATGTATGGTATGTATGTTTATGGGTGTATTCCAAAGACACTCTTGTAAATGACAATGATGTGAATAATCAATTTGATTTACTCACACATAGATCTAATTCTAGAACTCATTGGTTCAATAAAGAAAGCAGTGGTACATGTGAAACGTTTTATAAAAGTCCAAAGATTAGAAAATGAATGATGAAAGATGATTAAAACCAGAAATAAATACAGGTATACAGTTATATAGAGGGATATGTATTGTAAGCAATATCACTACCAGACTGTACAAAAGTGTAAATTAAAATATATAGAATGATAAATGTATAGAGAACTGTGGAAACAATAGATATAAGTATGTCGTATAATATCAAGTTCCTATATATTTTTTCTACTTTTCTATTTTGAATATTGTATGAATAAGAGAAAAATGGATGTAATTAGGATATATATCATCATGTATATTTTAAAAAGTGCTGATACAACCAGCATATCGCTGTTGCAAAGTTGAAATAGTGATATAAAATGAAGATAAATGTGCAAAAAATTTTTTTTAAAAAAACAAACATTTTATAGAAGTCCAGAAATTGCACTTCCATACATTGTGCCCGCTGTGCCCACAGCACTCCACCCACAGCTCTTGCCCCCTCCAAAAATACCCAGTAAGAAATCCTCAATTATCAAAAGCTTGCTCACCTTTGCTGCATCATGTTACTTAATCTTCATTTAAGAGGAATGGGATGCTAGCTAGAATGAAGCACCCCTCCCTGCCTCTCCTGATCTTTGCATTCTCACCAACATGCTGAACAGCTTGCTGTTTCCTGAACTCCAGGCAAATTGTGGGTCCCAAAATGCATTGGAAGTGACATGAATTGTGAATAAACTCTGAAGGCCCCTTGTCAATGTTCTCCTTGGCTTAACTGCTATCAGTCTCCTACTTTCAAGAGCCTAAACTTCCTGTAGTCCCAAAAGAAAGATATATAAGAACAAGTCACTTTGACCCTCTAGACATAGGCTGAGGAATTGACTAGAAATCAAATTTATCATTGCAGCCAGGAACAGAAACATATTGAGGTGGTTGTTTTCTTCCTGCTAAAAATGGCCCTCCAGTTGACAAAATATATCTCTGGCTTTCCTTCCAGCCCACCAATTAAAGTTCCTTTTCAAATATAATTGAGAATAAGAAAGAGTTAATTATTTTATTTCTGCTTCATCAGGCGAAGAGTGGATACTTCATTTTCCAAATTCTTAAACTGTCATCACATACTGTAATCTATAAATGGTGTGTATATTTGTCACTGAAAGAAGCGGGAGGGTTATTTAGTTCCTCAGAAGTCAGATGTGAGGTATTATGTATTCGACCTACTCAAAGTTTCGTGGCTGTCAGGGGCATAGGACTTTTGGTGAAGATACCTTGAGGGAGGCTCCACAACTACTTGGGATTGCTTAAATCCTCCTTTCCCAGGTCTCCTATTCATTTCCTGCTTCTCATTTCCTGTTCTTACTCACTCCTTCCAAATTCAGCCCTCCAGGATAGCCCAGATAAAAGAGCACAAACAATGAGTATTAACACTAACTTTATTGTAAGGTTATAGTAACAGAATCTTGCAAGTCTCAAAGCATTTCTCCTTATCCTTACCTTTACTTTCCAGAAAACTAGAGAAGGTATCTCTTGAGATACTTCAAATGTCTTTTTTATTTCTGTGGTCTAAAATACCTTTTGCTGATGGCTATCTAGTTTTCAGTTCTCCTGTAGGAGATGACCAGGCTGAGCCCAAGGAAGGAATCAAGCTCATCATCAGTGTGGAGTGACTGGAGCTCCTTTGTGTCTACAAGAGATCTAAGTCCAGCCCTCCTTGATTCCATTGACTCTTATCAATTGTCAATTGGCCTTGACCATTAGTAGTTCAGATTCTTGTATAGAATAAACATAGAATGAAGTTGTACTTTATTCCATGTTTATAATGGTGTAAAGAAGCCAATGGATATATTGTAAAAAATGACATATAAATGAGTTTAGGATGAGCGTTCTTCACATTCACATGTAGAAGTGTAAATTGGCATGCCTGTATGAATTGAACCATGAATACATTTCAAAAACCTATGTGGAATCCAAGCAATGAACTTTTCAAAAAATAAATAAATTAGTATCTTTAAAGGGAATAAATACAAGGCATTAAACAGCCACATATTAGAAACAAAATATGACTTTGTTGGCATTCTCATTACTGCTCTGAATTTTTAAGGTCTTCTAAATCAGAACATTTCAGATTAGATTAAAGTTGTGCAGTCAGTTTTCTTCAATGTTCTGACTACTTTTGGAGTAGTGTTTCAACTTCAATATTCTGAAGTTGTAAACGTCTCTGAACTACCTCTGAAGTTAGCGTAATAATTGGCATTAACAGGAAAGCATGATGGCATAAAGGGTGTGTGTGTGTCACTTCAGTGGCTCTCACAAGTATTGCATTTACTTTAAATTAGTTGAAATTCATGACCCCAATAGGAGTCCGCTACTATTTTAGATGGACTATCCTGTTAGACAGTTCAATAATCCATTGGAATCTTTTTTCATTTCAACTTATGGTCATTGTCCTGTCCTTATTTTCAACAGGGAACAAATGTTGGTCTCTGTAGCCCACTAGTTTATATTCCCTTAGTCTCCTCTTTTGCAAGGTGAACAGAAATTTTCCACATTCTTCATTGGGCTTTGTCATTAGATCTGTGAGCATTTGATTCCTGATACCTATTTGCTGTACTTGGTCTAGCTTCTCTGTGTCTCTGTTACTTCAAGCACAGACTAACAATGACAGAATGTCAATTAAGATTCTCAGTCATCCAGGTCATAGTTGTTTTTCAAAAGGCAATTGAACTTTGTTTTTCCTTGAAGATGTTTCATTTCTCATCCAAGAGTATCTTTGGGCTAACAATGGTAGGTACAAAAGAAGAATCATCTCCCATTAGCTTCATGCAGTCGTTTTGGAAATATGGCCCAAATCTTTTTCATTTGTGTTGTTATTAGTTGCAAGGTTGTGTCTGACCCATCGTGCCCCCATGGACAATGTTCCTCCAGGCCTTTCTGTCCTCTACCATCCTCTGGAGTCCATTTAAGCTCATGCCTACTGCTTCGGTGACTCCATCCAGCCACTTCATTTTCTAGCATCCCTTTCTTCTTTTGCCCTCAATCTTTTCCAGCATTAGGCTCTTCTCCATGAGTCCTTCATTCTCATTAGGTGGCCAAAGCATTTGAGTTTTATCTTCAGGATCTGGCCTTCTAAACAGCAGTCAGGGTTGATCTCTCCTAGGACTGACCGGTTTGATCACTTGCAATACAAGGGACTTGCAGGAGTCTTCTCCAGCACCATAGTTCAAAGGTCTCAATTCTTTGGTGCTCATTCCCTGTGGGAGAGACTTATGAGTTGCAAGGCAAAATTTGGGGGAATGGGGCCTGGAGGAGACAGAGAAAAGTGAAAGGATTCCTAAACCAAAACCAGTTTCCCTTCTTATTGTCAAAATGTTGCAGTGATTAGGTTTTCCTCTCTTAAATAATTTCCTTGGTGTTTCATTAATGAGGCATCAAGCAATATTACAGACAAGCTTCAATTCCAATCGTTTTCATTTGATCAGCCTCCTTTAAAATTAATATAACTCTCTTTTTTATGGTTTAATATATACTGAATGGATGTTACAGGGCCAGGTAGAGGTATATAAATTAAGCTAATTAACAATGCAATCCAACAGTGTGTGAGAGATCATAAAAGATTCTTTGTGAAAACCAAAACAGAATAAAAGTGTCACGATGAATAGTAAATTTATTGTGCAAATGGGTCATACCGTATAATGCGGGCTACAATTTATACAATATGTATCCATTTTAAACATTGATCTTTAAGTAAGCCATACCATAAATCTGAATATTCCTTCAGGTTACTATTTATATAGGCCCCAATGGGGATTCAAAGAGACAGTTGCTTTATAAATTTTCTGCTAAATTAGATGGCTGTATGTAAATAACTTTTTTTTTTATAAATCAACATCTTTGTAGATTTAATGATTTTAGCCCAGTTGGTAAGGACAGTGGATTAAGGCCCAAGACTCTCTTACCCTCTAACTTGTGACCCGGACAACCAGCCACCCCAACGTACAAGACAATTTATTTGTGTCAGAAGGGGGGAATGACTCTTCCAAGAGGAATGCCAGCTGTCTCTACATATGACTTTGAGGAGTCTGGAATGGCTATTTTCTCTAACAGATAATTCTGAGCCAATCTCAGAGCAAAGCATTAGGTAAATAGGAATTTCAGAAGTTTGCACATCAACTAGACTTCCTGGGCATCCATGAATAATGTATAGAGTATAGTTTATACTCTAGAGAGCCAAGAAAAAAAAATACTGGTATAGCTTTACTGTACTGGGACCATATCAGATGTGGTATTCAGAAGGTTCTGACCAGTTCTGGAGAAGTGGTAGCAGAACTTTTGAGTAGTTCAGAGAACTAGTAAATACCACTTCTGACAGGCCCTGCCCTATCTATTCTCTGCCTCCCAATCCCAGCTGATAGGGAGGAAATGGGAATTTTGCAGTATCCTTCTCCTGCCACACCCAGAAAGCCATGCCCACAGAATCTGTAGTAAACATTTTTGAATCCTACCACTGGACTATAAACAGACTATATGGTCTGTTTTAAGGGTGGGGTATATCTCCAAAGAAAGCAATATTCAGAAAAAGAAGTTGGCCAAGGCAGTGGGCACCAGGACATAGAGTGAGGACAGGCAGAGTGATATATAGTATTTCACAAGCTGATGTGACAGTTTTCCTACAAAACCAAACAGCTAATTCTCTTGGATTTCCTCAAATTAAATATGATGTAGTGCCAAAGCCTTATGGTCACACTACAAGGAAATTGGGTGCCTCTCTTGTGCATACAACACCAAATGAATGGATTGTCATCCAAAATACAAAGGGTTAGGAAAAGCAAATCTTCTTCAAGTCAGCCTGAGTTTCTCATCATTTCATAGAGCCTTCTGGGCTTTGTCATTGTCGTCTCCTGAGAGGCTTTTTTGATTTCCTAGTCTAGTATACAAAACTGAGATTTAATCTGTTCCTATGTTCAGTAGCAAGCAGGAATGACTTTTCTTAGTTTTAGAACACCATTCAAGTTTGTCATGATTAAATCATGTATGTTCTTTTCCTAAAGGAACTGACTTTTAAAATGGACTCATTTCTGGTGGAAGATGCAGTGTATTACCCTGTTACATTTATAAATAGTTCATTTGAAATGTAAGGGCTCATATCTTTGCTATGACATTTGTGCGTTACTGGAGTGATGATTAATTTCCCATAGGAAAAAAATATTCTTACTGTCTTGATCTACACTTTCCCAGTCACACATTT
>JAPKID020006964.1:0-10440 GCA_026931265.2 Tropidonophis doriae | reverse complement strand
GGGGGAAAATTTTGTATGAAGAATTAATATTTGTATTATGTTTGATGGAAACAATAAAACTTTTTACAATTAAAAAATAATAATTTATGACTAACAATCTGAGGTGATATTCAGCCAGTTCTCTCTGGTTTGAGCGAAACAGTAGTGGCAAGGAGGCTCCGCCCACCCAACCTGATGAAATGCGCAAGCACTGCACTTAAGCAGAAGGCGGTGCACGTGCACAGACATGGCACATGTGAGTGAAGTGAAAGAGCACACGCGAATGCTCACATTTGCAGAACGGTAAGGAAGATAAGTGAATCCATCACTTGTAACAACCACAAGATTGCAAGTATTAACATGGGGAAGCTGCCCAACAATAATACCATGAACAGCTTTACAGAATTATATCAAGAAGAGGCATGTCTCCTGATCCAAAGAAGCTTATCCCAATACTTTCAGAAAAGAAAGTTACAAAAAATAGTGGGAAAACATCAACAAATGATGTTGGATATTACAGTATCAGCACAGGAAACATAACATCAGTGTATACCCAGATTAGAATTAAAGCACATGCCAGAGAATTGTAGTATATACAATTTAAAGAAAACCTACCAAAGAAAATACACACACATTGTGAGATTATCATGGCATACTACATTCTTCAGAAAACCTGAGGTAGTTTATTCCCAGCCTCAATAAATTATATCAAACACTGCAGTTTTCCTGCCTTCAAAGTAAAAAGAGCTTCTAAAATTATTTTTCCATTTAAGTCCTGGGGACTCCAACATCAATAAAGTTAAAGAGGAACTCAATAAAAAATAAATTAGGAACAAAAGATAAAACCATTCATATTACCAAGAAAAAGTGGGGTATTATGCTAGGGAAAGGAAACCCTTTGTAATGGGTAAAAAGTATTAATTGCCTAAATTTGCCTGAATAGCTCTCCCACTCTTTGTTGTGTGCCTATAGAAAGAAGAGAGCAGAATGCTTTGTGTTATACAAGGAGACATAAACACTCTCTCCAGTTTGAGAGATTCCAAGACCACAATTCCTCTTAAAAGAGATGAAAAGAAGTGGCTTTACTGGATGGAATCTAACCCATCAATCTGCAAGGGAAGGCCTGACATTGACTTACTCCCTAGCAAGGCAGAACTGCTATGGAGGTCTTGGAGAAGTCCCAAATACTATATAAGGAATCTGGATTTTACAGGTTAATCAAAGTGAATGTCACACAAAACCATGCTTCTTATTTAAAATCACTAATTACAAGACATAAACACCCACAGTAATATATGCAGACTCGGTAATGGCCATGCATTGTTTGTTCAAGGGATATAGATAATTTGCTTCCAATCACCCTAGAATTAGCCATTTCCCTCTCCTCATGATAGGATTTAGTTGACATTTGGATGAACTTTTATCCTAAAAGAGGCATACTGGATCAGTAGCTAATTTTCACATAAACATTGTCTTCTAAGCACTTTCACACATTACAGGGGATTAAAAGAATTCAGAGCTGTGGGAACACAAAGATCTTAAACTGTTTATACCAAAGCCACAAGACAAGTCTATCAGGCTTTCCAACAGATGGAATCCCACAATTCCAGTGCATTTGCTATCACAAAGCTCACTAGTCTTTTAAGGCAACAGAATATAGAGGAATGTTGGTGAACTTCTGCTTTCTTAGGACTTAGCTAGTACGGCCTAAAACAATTTCACAATTTTGTGAAAAATTGTGGCTTCATTTTAAAGCATGTTCCTATCTTGATAGCAATAACTTTTATTTATGTCTTTCATTTATATATTTATGTTCAGTCATCAAGTAAAACTCTACAGAAAAAGCATAATAAAAACAAATAAATACCAACATGGACATAACCATCAAATCATTCGCCAATCTGTTAGTTTTCAAAATTTAAGAATGATTCCATCTTGACACCTTTTCAAAGCAATGCCAGGATTGCCATCAATCTAACCTCCAGAGGAAGACAGGTAAAGTTGACACCCACCAAACACATTCAAAACCCCCCACCAATCTCCCTTGCTATGATATGGAAAACTGCTAAATTTCCATCCTGGATTAGTGTACTAGATGGGTCACTTCTGCCAAAATAAAACAGTCCTATATGTTATTTCCTGATGCACAAGTCAAAACTTAAGGATATCATTTCAAAAAGATGCCCACTTTTTATCTGAAAAATATAATTTAATAAGCAAAGGGTTGCCACTCATTTCATTACTTGTTTTATTTATTTATATTAGTTTATCACACATTTTAAAGCACATAACTGGAGGACCTTATAACAATATATTATTTATACCATAAAATAAATAACAGATTATAGGTGACAGAAAAGGGGAAATATTTTAGTAATAAAAATATCAGATTACCACAGTAAAAGCTAGATATTACAGTGTACCATCTTTCAACAACAAACACCAATTGAAATTATCTTATTATATGTAGATTTTTTTAAGTCAAACGGTAAGAGGAAATTATATTTGGGCAGCATAATTTTTTAAATATTTGAAAATAGGTTAAAAATTCAAAAATGCATGTGGTCTATACCAAATGAGATCAAACTACCTACAGAGATATTATAGATTTCCTTAACAGCAACTTTAATGTTGGAAACATTAAGTATTTCTATTCCACTTTTATCAAAGATTTTTAAGCAATCTAAAAAATGAAAGGTAAAAATATTTACAATACCAGACAAAATTATGTTTTAATAAGTCAGTATATTTTAAAAAATGAAAGTAATAAAAATGTTTTTTAAATGCCTGAGTGAATGAAATTTATTTTACTTGACACTTATCAAATGCAAAACTGGAATTAAGAATACCTCAGAAAGGAATTTCAGAGCTGACCATCAACCAATGATTCCACCATATGGGAAAAAGTTTTCCTTAAATATATGGGTCCCATGTTTAAACATTTTGCACTCCATTGAAAAGCAATGAGGCAGCTATATGAAATTCTTTCAAGACTAGTGAAATATTCTGCATTACAGCAATACTGTCAAAATCAGACTGCACCATTACAACAACTTTGTGCCATTTAGAACAACTTGAAGTTTGCAGGTATCTTCAAAAATATCAATTACAGAAAGCTGTAACTACATAATAGTAGGCTCGCATACAGTGCTAAATTAGGGCTTGTTCAACCACAATTTATTGGATAAGCCACAGTTGTCTAGCTTCATGATGCATACTAAGATAAAAACCATCTCTATACAGTACAGTGATTTAGAACCCAATAAATTACCTTATGGCTTACTATAAAATGAAATCCGGATAACTCTCTCCTGCTAGGACCGAGGAGAAATCCCAGAATATCAACCAAAACCGATATAAAGTTATCTAGTATAATATATAAACTTATATATTATATAGACTAATATATAGTCTATATAATATATACGGTCCATATACTTCTAGACTAAAACCATCAGCTTGCCTATGGACCACGAATTGAGATGGAGCTGATCAAGTGACAGATTTGATTATATTGTTGCTGCCAAGGGAGATGGGGTAGAGATGGATTTATTGGGTTTTTATTATCTGATATATTTTTTAAAAAAAATAATTTTAAGACATCAATGTGGGAGTTGGGCAGAAAATAACATAAAATAAAAAACAAAACAAAACAAAATAAACCTGATTTCAACAAGACTGTATTAAGGAGCATCCTAACAATTTAGAACATGTTCTTTAAAAAAGGATGAAATTCTATATTATAATTTAGACTGCTTTTGTTTCTGGATACTATGTTCGCTCAGGACTTTTATCAAGAGTTAAGCTTCAATTTAAAATATTCATCTAACCTATTTGTGAAATAAGACACCAGTTGAAAACTACAACCACTTCTTTTGATTCAGTTTTATCCAAATTATTGTAATCTACCTTATATCATGCAGTCAATCCTTTTCTTGTAAATTGCACATCAACTGGTGCTTACTTTAAACGAGCTAGTTTTCAGAAAATACCAAATCACTATTTATACATGTGTGTAATTTTAAAACAAAAATAAAAGGTTAGTTTGACAAGAATGTCAAATGGAGGATTAAATTTATAGATTTTTAAAAGCACTATTTAGGAAAAATAATGCTTTGGAGCACTTTTAAAGACAATGTATTGTACGTATCTTTACGTGTCTTATGTATAAATAAATAAACGAACAAATAAAAGGAGATTTCTTATACAAATAAATAAATGAAAATAATTTTTCTAACCCATTTTTATTTGAAATTTAAGCTGCATTTTGGAGATTATTAACCATCCTGTTTTGGATATTTAAAATATCCCCTATCCTTCTTGGATTCATAAGTGAAATCAAAAACTACTTTGCAATTTGAAAAACAATTTCTGTAATACTGCAGCACCTCTTATTGAAGTTAGAGAAACCGCTGTCAATTTAACTGGACAATACATTGTTGTATCAAGTGCAACCAGCCTGCCTTCCATAGATCTGTATATTATATTGGTCAGAAGGAGGGCTGAGAAAATATCAGCAGACCCCTCACAATCCTAGACATAAACTGTTTCAACTCTTCCACTTGGGACACCACAACTGCATGTCAAAACATCTAGATACAGTTTCTTTCCTTGCGCCATCACTCTGCTGAACACCTAATTCTCACAGAACTGTCTAATGTCCAGGTATTTTTATCCATTTTGTATGGTTGTAGTAGTATTATTATAATACTTCTTATCTTCTTTACTATCCCCTCTTAATTGGCATTATTATTATTATTATTATTATTATTATTATTATTATTATTATTATTATTATTATTATTATTATTATTATTATTATTGGTTAATCTTTGGTGAGATTCACAGCCTTTGGGGTTGGTTGGTAGTACACACTAGATGTTTGGGTCTTTAGGTTGTGTCGTAATGGAACGTGTTTGCTTTGTTTTCTGTCTTTGGGGGGCAGGGATGCCTTTTAACCAACTTGGGACCCTGGCTGGGAGTAAATACTACAATGTGGAAGCTACCTATTGCTACTTGCGCTGGTAAGTCTAATAATTTATAAAAGACAACTGCCCTTATTTTACTAGTCTAAAGAAAAGAAGATTTAGGGGCGACATGATAGTATTTCAGTATTTGAGGAGCTGCCACAAAGAAGAGGGACTCAAATTACTTTCCAAAGCACCAGAAGGCAGGACAAGAAGCAACAAATGGAAACTAACCAAGAAGAGAAGCAACCTGGAATTGGAATTTGCAGTGAGGACAATTAACCAGTGGAACAGCTTGCCACCAGAAATCGTGGGCGCTCCATCACTGGAGCCTTTTAAAAAGAGACTGGACAGTCTCTTGACTGAAATGATATAGGATAGGTCAGGGATCAGCAACCTTAAACACTCAAAAATCCTAACCAGAAGTCCGTTTGAGGAAGGAAGAGAGAAAAGGGAGGGAAGGAGGAGAGGAAGGAAAGGGAGGGAGAGAGGAAAGGAGAAAAGAAGAAAGGAAATGGGGAAGCAAGGGAAGTAGGGAGGGAGAAAGGAAGATGGAAAGAAGAGCACAGGAGGGAAGGAAGGAAAGAAGGAGGGAGGGAAGAAGGTTTTCCTTGAATAAATTAACCGCAGCAGCTGTTTATTCTGATTTATTTAATATATTTTTTTGACCTTCTGACCTTTTAATTCTGGGTTAAACATCTTGCCAGGCATGAAGTGTTTAAAAGAGAATTAAATCTGTTATTCTGAGAGTCCGATTGAGACAATCATTCTTCCCCTCCCCGGGCTTCTCCTTCCCCTCTTTAGCATCCAGTCAGAAGTGTCTTTCGAAGGCGCTTACGGGAACCTCAAGCGCCTCTACGACAAGGCAGCCAAAATGTATCACCAGCTGAAGAAATGCGAGGCACGGAAGTTGACCTCAAGCAAAAAAAGGTGAGAAAGCAAAGTCTCGTCTCCCAGCCCTGGGAATTGTGGGAGTTGAAGTCCACCCATCTTAAAGTTGCCAAGGATGGATAAATAATGGGGGGGAAGGGGGGGAGAGGATGGAGGTACTCTGTCATCCAAGGTCCTGGTTGTCCCAAAGGGGCTTTTTTTTTTTTCCTTCAAGAGGCAAATGGACTTTTGAAGACATTTTGCTTCTCATCCAAGAAGCTTTCAGCTCCTGGAAGCGAAATGTCTTCAAAGAAAAACCAGAAAGTTCAGTTCCCTTTTGGAAAAAAAAAAAACCACCTTTGGGACGTAGGAAAAAAACACCAAATTTGAAAAACACTTGTTTTAGAGCTTAAAGTAAAACCCATCCAGCTTACCGCATTTGGCTTGACAATTTGCAGAAAATTCACCTGACTCAATGATATTTGGGAAGTGAGGCGAACCGACTTAAATGGTTCCTGTTTTATATCCTCGTTCCTGCCAACGCTAAACTATAATTTATGCAAGGAAGCCCTGAAGGGAAGTAAGATTAGACTTGCCTCGGGCAGCTGAAGTTTCAACTCTAAGAAAACCAACTTATTCAGCATGAAACAGTCCTTGTATGTGCAAAAATGTACAGTTAGTCCTCGCAGTTTATTTAGTGACCGGTCAGGTGGATATTAGTGGATATGCTTCAATGTTGACTGAAGATAATAATCAAAAGGTCTTCACATTTTCTTTTAACAAACATAGCATAGCTCCAAAAACAATTGGCACAATACAGAAACACTGTAATCACATGTTCACATTATTATACATTTGGTTTAAATTGTGACTAGCCCCACTGTAAAAATAACTCGGGGCTCTTTTGTAAATAACACCCATGTTTTCTTAATTCCATTCTCCAGGTGCAAAGACATTAAAAGGTTGCTGGTGAGCTTCATGTATTTACAGAGCCTCTTCCAGCCAAAGAGTAGGTAAGTCTCGCCCGTGAAAACTCCTATTGAAGAAAAATTTCAATGGTGGCCTTGGTTGGAGCATTAGACTTCTATGCCCCTGCATGGTGTAACATCTAGTGCTTTCCAGCCCTCTCTAAGTGTTTTACAGAGCCAGCCTCTTGCCCCCAACAATCTGGGTCCTCATTTGACCCACTTCGGAAGGACAAGCCAACCTCGAGCCGATCAGGATCAAACTCCTGACAGTGGACAGAATTTGTTTGCAATTCTGCGTTCTAACCAGAAGGAAGGAAGCGAGGAAGGGCAATAGCAGTAGCCCTTAGATTTATATCTTGCTTTACAGTGCTATCACAGCCCTCTCTAAGGGATTTACAGAGCCAGCCTCTTGCCCCCAACAACCTGGGTCCTCATTTGACCCACTTCGGAAGGGCAGAAGGCCGAGTCAACCTTGAGCCAGGTGAGATCTGAATTGCCAAATTCCAGGCAGCCGGCAACCAGCCGGAATAGCCCTGCAGTACTGCCCTCGAACCACTGCGCCACTGCAGCTCAATCAATTAGATGCCATGTGCTATTAATGATGTCCTGTGTCAGACCTGCCCCAGTCAGATCCCTTCGAGAAGAAAAACCCTCGATTCCCATTTGGTTAAAGCGAAAAAATACTTTTACTAACCAACCTGACATTGCCAAGATGTTTTGGGAAACCCTGAGGTGTTTAGCCTGGTGGTCTTGCAGTTTTAGGGAGGGGTGTGTTTGTGTGTGTGTGTATTCTGACCAACTTTGTGTGGTGTGGGCTCATTGTTCAAATACTGTGGGCCCCGTTTCAAGATTGTCTCCTCTGACAGATACTGGACATTGGCTTATTGTGACTTTGCCCTGAGGGCCCTGGTCAGCTTCTCCCACCTTTCCCTGTCTCTCTCTCGTGCTGAGTTTCCTGTCAGGATTCCAAACAGCATCCAAAATTCAATCGGAGTCCGAGGCAAAGTATTCCTCAAAGTTCCTATTGATGAAGAGATCCATGTTGGCACATCTGAGGAAACCCGAATCTGAAGGCTGCCTGGTTTTCCCCACCCAGTTGAAAGTTCACCCAACCTTGCCCCCACACCCACCAGTCCATCCCATGGTCCCATCTTCCACTGCCACGCTGGCAGCTTCCACCCATCCAGTTCCGGTCTGGAGAAGTGCAGAGACAAAGGATGACCTTAGCTTTCTAGAAAGAATGTTGTTATGGCTGCATAGCATCTAACCCCGTACAATCCCAACTTCTCACCATAGAAAAGGCATCGTAGAATAATAGAGAGTGTGGCAGGCCAGAGATCCAAAAGAAAAGATGCCTGCAGAGCTGACACTGGGTTTATCTGCCTCTCGGGCTGAACATTCCCAGTATAGGCCCATTGTAAAACTGGGCACATGTCTTTTAAGACAGTGATGACTAACCTTTTTGGCACTGAGTGCTCAATGCATGCGCCTGCCAGCTGCTCTTCGCATGCCCAGAGCACCGGAAACCCAAAGAGCAGCTGGCTGGTGTACGCATGCCTGTTTTTGGCTGTTTTCTGGCTGTTTAGGGGGCATTTTTTGGCCATATTCTGACTCTCCAATGGCCATAAAGACCTGGCTAGTAGGCATGTGTGCGCCGAAAATTAGAAGAGCAGCTGGTGATGGTGCCATGCCCAGAGAGAGAGACCTATGTGTCACCTCTGGCATGCATGCCATAGGTTCGTCATCATTGCTTTAGGACATTCTGCAAATGGGTGGGTGTTTCTGACCAGGACATAGTCCTCGAATTACAACGCTTCATTCAGTGACGACAGGCACTGAGAAAAGTGACTCACGGCCGTTTTTCATCCTTACCACCTTTGCAGCCTTCCATGGTCACCTGATCCGAATTCAAATGCTTGGGGACTGACTCACATTTAGGACAGTTGTTACCTCCCAAGTCGTGTGATTTCCCCTTTTGCGACCACCTGACAAGCAATCGGGGAAGCCAGGTTCACTTAAACGACCATGTGGCTAACTTAACTGCAGCGATTAACTTAACAGCCGTCATAAAATGGGGCAGAACTCCGTTAATACACGTCTTCACTTAAAACAACTTAAATTTGGGGGTTCGATAATGGGCGCAAATTGAGGATTTACCTGAATTTGGATTCTAATCCCATCATCCAGTGATGGTGAACCTTTTCGGCACAGTCGCATGGAAACGTCCCACGCGCTAGTCAGGACCGCACTCCGGAAAAGCCCAACTTCCGTATTCTAGCACGCATGCGCCCCCTGAGGATCAGCTGGCTGACGCGCATGTGCAGGCTGGTTTTTGGCACTGCCCCGCGTGCGCAAAGGACAACTAATCATCGTGCACTAGAAACCCAGAAGACGAAAAAGGCAAGGCGCGTTGGGTGACATGGCTCCTAGGCCACATTGGGCACGCGTGCCACAGGTTTGCCATCCTGGCTATGATCCCTCGGCCACACCCACCCCGCCATGGAAGGGGGCTGTCCTGCTCTTTTTCCAGCCCTGCAGTTTTTTGCCCCTTGCTGAGTTCTCCGACCTCTGGAGGGTTTTAACATCCGCTAAATCTTTCCCTGGTCTCAGACGATGTCTCCGAGTCGGAAGAGAGCATCTCCAGCAGCCGATCCTGCCGGAACGAGCGCTCGCTCCAAGAGAAGCTGGAAATTCTTAGTGGCGAAGGGTTGCTGCCGACAGTCAAGGTGTTCTTGGACTGGCTAAGGACCAACACCGACCTCATCATCATGTGCGCGCAGGTGAGTGGCTCTCGGCTCCTGCAGAAGCCTCTCTTCCCCTCTCTTAGGTTCTAATGTCCCTAAAGTATTGTTGTTTTTTTCTCTCCTTGCAGAGTTCCCAGAGTTTATGGAATCGGCTTTCAGTCCTCCTGAACCTGCTTCCTTCAGCAGCAGACCTGCAAGATTCAGGTATCCTTGTACGGATTTCTCTTTTTCTTCTTTCATTATTTCTCTCCTCCCCTTCTCAGAAGCGAGAAACAGACTTCCTCCCACGAAGAAAAAAAATACTCTATTTACTTCTTGGGAATTACTGTATTTTTCGGAGTATGAGACACTCTGAAGTATAAGACACACCTAGATTTTGGGGAGGAAATCAAAGGAAAAATATCTGCCTCTGCCTCCTAGCAATTTGCCTCCTTGCAACGAACAGTACAGACAATATATACTGTTTGTAGTGTTATGTTTAAGACGATACTTGTACAGATGCTGTTAAAATTGATGTGGCTTTCTGGAAGTATAGTTAACTTTTTAAAACAATACCAGGGAGCCTCTTCAGATCAAGCATTTATTTTAAAAAGCTTCTTCATTTTGTTAAGTTGTCTCAATAATTAAGCAGTCTTTAAAAAATAAGTCTAATAATTTGAACATTCTAGAGGCATTTATAGTCGTTGACTTACCTCCTTGCAGCAAACAGCCTGATTAGCACAAGGGGAAAAAATCTGCCTCCCAGCAATATGCCATGTGGAGCAAACAGCAAGTTTCACTTTTAATTTCTACCAATCATCAGCTGTTACAGGCTGCAGAGGTTGCTATAGCTTATTGAAGCCTCCTCGAGCCCCTGTTTGCTGCAAGGAGGTAAATTGCTGGGAGGCAGAGGCCAAAGGGTGGGAGCCGGTG
>JAPKID020006961.1:0-10441 GCA_026931265.2 Tropidonophis doriae | reverse complement strand
AAGATGAATTGAAAGAGGTCTTGGGGGTGATGGAGAGAAATAAAGGAGAGAATGACCCAAAGTGTAGGGGTTTGGTGTTTTTTCCCCCTCATAGAAAAAAAAAATTGTTTTGTGCTCCTCAGCAGGAAAGATGTTTTTAAAACCGTGGAGGGAGACAATTTGCTAGCACCTCTGCCCTTCTTAAAGGATGCAGAAAAATGCCATTCTGTCTGCAGCCAGCAAAGGGCATTATGTGGTATCTGCCTCCCCCTACCCACCCCCAACAAAAAAAGAGAGGAGGAAGGTTAGGCAGAAGAGAGGATTTTAAAAGGGGAAAGGTTTCTTTGTGTGTTTTTTTACTCTTGGACCTAACAAAGCTGCACCAGCAAAATGTCAATTTTAAATGGTATTTTAAGTCAGGTGGGCCAGACAGAAAAAAATATCCAGTCATAGAATGGCTTCAAATTTCAATTTTAAATGGTTTATTTAGTCAGGTGGGCCAGACAGAAAAAAATATACAGTCATAGAATGGCTTCAAATTTCAATTTTTAATGGTTTATTTAGTCAGGTGGCCAGATGGAATAAAATATCCAGTCATAGAATGGCTTCATGTATCGACCCGGTTTCCCTGAAAATAAGACCTCTACAGATAATAAGACCTTCCCAGATAATGAGTGCATGTGCTAAAATAAGCCCTCCCCTGAAAATATTGCAACATAGCATCAGCCATCAGGTGACCATGCTTGCTGCCTTCTGTACCTCAAAGACAATAAGACCTCTCTGAAAATAAGGTCAAGTGCTTATTTGGGGGGGGGGGGTGTCAAAAGAAAATAAGTCCCTATCTTATTGTCAGGGAAATATAGTATCTATCTATTTAGGAAAGGCAAAGGCAAATCAAAAGCTAAATAAGAATGTACAAAATAAAAGAAAATGAAATAAAAATGGTATTATAATGGCTGATGCACACATCCAAACTGAGCCACTGCTAATAGTGTTGATAGTATTGATTGTGTTAATAGTCTGTCATATTGTGCAAATGATGACACACAACTAGACAATAATTTTGAATTCCCCTCTTTTCTTCAGGCATACACATTACATACAATGCCGCTCGCCCATAGGGGCTGGTGTGAGAATATGGGAAGAAATCTTATCGTGTGAGGAAATGGGTCTATCTCACCCACCACAGCAGCAGCATGGAAGGTTCTAGAAAAAGACTCTGAGACACTGAGACTCTAGAAAAAGTGCAGAGAAGAGCAACCAGGATGATTAAGGGACTGGAGAAGTGGTGAGTTTCTTTTTTTTTTTTTAAACTATTATTTTGCTCTTGCACATGGGTGAAGCAGAAGTGGGCGGAGTCTCCTGCCACCACCACTACTGCTTCACCCAATTCAGGCTGAACCAGGAGCAACCCACCTCTGGACTGGAGACTAAAACATATGATGAACAATTACAGAACTGGGCCTGGCTAGTCTAGTGAAGAGAAGGGCCAGGGGAGACAGGATAGCAGCCTTCCAATATTTGAGGGGCTGCCACAGAGAGGTCAAGCTATTTTTCAAAGCTCCTGAAGGCCAGACCAAGGAACAATGGATGGAAATGACCAAGGAGAGATTCAACCTGGAAATAAGGAGGGACTTTGTGACAGTGAGAACAATCAACCCATGGAACAGAAGTTGCCTTCGGAAGTTGTGGGGGTTTCATCACTTGAGACCTTCAAGAAGAGATCGGACTGCCATCTGTCAGAAATGGTGTAGGGTCTTCTGCTTGAGCAGGGAGTTGGATTAGATGACCTACAAGGTCCTTTCCAACTCTGTTAATCTTGAGTTAGCCTGCAGAGAAGGTTCAGGATGAAAATGGTTGCTTGGTTTACAAACAATTAAAGAGAAAGTTGCTATGCTGCAGAATGAAGTGCCAGCATCTAGCATTATAGTTACTTTTAAGTGATGCCCTTGGAACTTGAATGCCACAATTATGCCAGGCAGTGATTTTGCCTTCTCACCAGGAAGTCTTGGTGACAGGCCATGCCCACCCTAGCAGCTCTTTTGGGAGAAAGTTCCCCATTGGGTGAGTGTGTCTATCACATACTTTTAAAACCCCAAATCTTCAGGTAGCCCCCAAGCTTTGTCTAATCAAGGGCTGCCATTAAATCAGGGGGAAATGCTGTGAACTGGTAGTAAAAAATGCTTTAGAAAGTAAAAAAAAAAAGTTCCAGTGATCAGCTGTGCAATGAATGATCAGCTATGTCTGTTTCTCTGTGAGGTTCCTGCTTGTTGCAGGGGTCATTTTGTGTGAAGTCCAGCTGCTTCTGCATTGTGTGTGAGTCAGTTGTGTAGCTTTCGTGTTATTTTTGTGTTAAGTGTGATCATTTGTTTTTTGAGCTCTCTGGGACTCTGTGTGGTTCCTGCTTGTTGCAGGGGCCATTTTGTGTGTGAGTCAGTTGTGCAGCCACGCCCACCTGGTCGTATGACCACCAAGCCATGCCCACAGAACCGGCAGGGAAAATTTTTGAATTTCACCACTGCGTTAAATTCATGGCGGTAGAGAATGCGCCAGGGTAACTGAACTCTCACATGAATGCCAAAACATATACAGATGCAATTATGCCCACACAGAGGCTACAATGGACGTAGGGTGCTGCCAGGAGTGTGTGTGATGTGTCATTTCTCTGTTTTGTAATCCGTCCAGTGCGGTATTTACATTCTGTAATCTCAGAATGTAATTTCAGAATGCAGATTGGGGAAACACTTACTTTACAAGAATATTCTTGTGCGTTTGTCCTGACACACCCAAGGGGAGTGAACATGCTATGTGTGAGTATGGCAGTGGGAGGGGGGCACTTTTAATCTCAAGGGACATCTGTCCTTCAAACTTGTCCTCTGCTTAGAACACAGCGTTGCTCAACTTTACGCCGTGTGGACGTCAACTCCCAGAATCCCCCAAACAGCATGCTGCCTCGGGAATTCTGGGAGCTGAAGTCCTCACATCTTAAAGTGGCTGAGGCAGATACAGAAACAGATTAACAGAGTTGGAAGGGGCCTTGTAGGTCATCTAGTCCAACCCCCTGTCCAAGCAGACCCTACATCATTTTTGACGGATGGCAGTCCAGTCCTTTCTTGAGGTTGAGCTACACTGATTTAATATCACCCTCTGATGTCCTGCTGTGAATATTTTTCACTTTCAGAGATAAGAGAGGTAGAATCCAAAAATGGAGCCTTTTCTGTGATGGCCCCTCCCGATAATATAATAATTCTTTGATTCCAACTGATTTGTTATAGATGGCAAGTCACAAGGTTAGTATTTCACTGGGCAATTTCAATATTACCTTCCACCCTTTCAAAGTTGGTAAAATGAGGAGCCAGTTTGTTGGAGGGGGAGGGGTTCAAGATGCTGACTCTGTAAACCAGGGGTCTCCAACCTTTGCAACTTTAAGTCTGAAGGACTTCAGCTCCCAGAATTAAACGCTGCCCGTATGCTGCTATTTTAAAAAGGGTTTCCTAGCTAGATAGGGTTTTTAATTTTAATTTTAATTTTAATTCTAATTTTAATTTTAATTTTAATCCACATTAACTAGGTACTGGTTTAATTTAATAATGTTTTAAGTTATATGTATTGATATGGGGTTTTTAACTATACCTGTACACCGCCCCGAGTCCCCTTGGGGAGAGGGAGCGGTATATAAATGCTAATAAATAAAATAAATAAATAAAACTGTTATGGATGAAAACTAATAATGATTATTATAATGAAATATAATTATCTTTTACATAACATTTTGTCTAATGCATTTATATAAATAATGCATTAGACAATGCACTATATGAGATTTATTTTCTTTTAAAGCATTAAAAACTTATTGAACTTGCACAAACCAATAAATGCTATCTAAGTTCAGAATTTTTTTTAAAAAGCTGATAATACAGTATGATAAAAAAAATCAGATCATTCAAAAATGCCTACAGATACAATGAAATAGTATTATAGCCCAAATTTGTTTGTTCAATTGACAGCAAAATTAATATTTATTAATTTAATTAATAATTCTGTTATTTAAAAAGAGAGAGATCAGTTCAATTGTTTCAGAGAGCCAGCACCAGTTCAGGACTAATAAGATAATAATTTAAAAATTAAAGCTAAAGTTATATAAAAGATAAAAACCTGTAAAATGTGTATGTATTTGACCTGTTAATGAAGTAAGTTGTTCTGTAGAGATTGATTCGATGGGCTGAAAGGAGGGATGGGAGCAAACTGTTTATTGGACATTGGGGAAAAAAACATTTTTATTTTGCACCTGAGTTCTTGTTGGCTGTGTAGTGGCTACTACCATTGTAAATCTTTGATCTAGCACTGTGATGGAGAACCTATGGCATGTGTGCCAGAAGTGACACACAGAGTCCTCTCTGTGGGCACACGGACCATCACCAGCTGCTTTTCTGGTTCAAAAAACAGGCTGTTTGGGGTGTGTTTTCTGGCTGTTTTTGGCCTGAAAAACAGCCAAAAATGTCAAAAAAAACAGGCATACATGCGCCAGCCAGCTGGTCTTCAGGTTCCTGGTGCTCTGGCGCATGTGCGTACATACAGACACATGGATACACATTCCAGTTTGGGCACTCGGTGCTGAAAAGGTTCACTATCACTGATCTAGCATATCTCAAGCCATGCATAACCAGGAATTTAAGATCAGAAAAAAAGAAGTAATATATTTGAATATTTGTAGATAAAACAAAATATTTTGTTACATTAAAAAATGTACTGGGTTTTCCTATACCTCTTCTGGAGTGAGAATTTGATAAAAGAAAATTGTTGCTGTTCAATAGGCATAAATATTAAATTATAACAGGAGTCAAGTTTATATAAATCAGATATATAAGTATAACCAGGATATTTTTTACCTTTTACTACATTTACCTGAGAGCCAGTTTAATGTATTGGTTAGGGCATCAGATTAGAAACTGGAAATTTCTTGTCCTGCCATGGGCATAAAGCCAGCAAGATAACCTTGGGCACTCACTTTGTCTCAACCCCAGCAAGGAGTCAATAGCAAACCACTTCTGAAAAACTTGCCAAGAAAGTTACAGTTACTTGTTCATGCAATTTCTAAGAATTGGATATGATTCAATGAAAGAAAGAAAACAAATCCTCTATTTACTAGTAATTCTAACTGCATAGTTAGGTAGTATCTAAATGGTTTTTAATTGGGCTTCCTCAAGAAAAATAGATTTGATCTCTGTTTTTTTTTAATGGTTATTTTTTTGGTCTGTTCTGCTGAATATGCTAGAGTTTAAGCTTTAACTGGAATTTTAACTCATGATAGACATGGACTTCATCATCTCAAAGCAAGGTGGAAGCAATTGCTTTGTATATCTATTTAATGCTGTTTCACTCAGTGCTTACAAATTACAGCATCATGAATTTTGACGCTATATCATGGTTTTCCATGAATATAAAGCATCATGGTTTTCAATGAATATAAAACTATTTTGATGCCAAACTTACTTGAGCTTAACTCTTGACCAAGAAAGAATTATTCTGGTTGTTTATAAAGTGTTCCTTTCCTGTGATAGAAGGAACTTCAATTTCCCCAGATAAACTGGTAAACTTTAATATGTGTCTGCTTTCAATATCTTGTAGTGAGGGCTCTTTAATAAATCATAATGTTTTGCAATGAAGCTAGTATGGAAATTGATCAATTTTAAAAATACAGACTTCATTATAGGAGTTTGATCTCTATAAATAATGTATAAATGAGAACTTCCAGATGAAAATATTTAAATGTAGTTATTGTCAATCAACTGATTTAGATTACATTATCAGGAAATTTATTGTTAGTATGCTAATCTACAAAGAGATCATCACATGATTTTGTGATTCTTTAGATTCTGAAAAGTACTTCAGAATTATCTGACAATATCATATCTTAGACAATGTAAAATTAATACTTCAGCATCCAAGACTGAATGTTTTGTTCTATTTAGTGCTGCTATTGTAAAACATGGTTAGTAACAGTCATAGACCAAATTTTTTTATATCTGCATAGAAATAAGCAAAAATACCTGTTTTTAAGTCTATATTGTAAAGAAACTCTCTTTATAATCAAAATAAATTACAAGTACTTGGCTATGTGTTGAAGAAATTTATTTTCATTCAAAATAAAAAGTGAACTTAAAACAAAAGTCTGAAAAAGTATATTATTAACACATTATGCTAATAATTGACATGTCATCCTTGTCTATAGTTTCAGTTCTTGCCTTAATTTATAGTGATGCAGTCCATTACTTAAGAAAGGAGATACATTTATATGTCACCCATCTCACTCTACAAGGGACTGTGTGGCTTACAATTAAAATCATAAATTTTAAAAAATAGAAACAGAAAGAAGGTAAAAACATGGTGATAGCATTTTCTCTTAAAAAGTGACATGTATCTTATGCCTTTCAAATTGTGCCTTAGAGCTATGAATGTATAAAGAAACATGATTGCTGTTGCCAGGCCAATGATTTTAAGAAATGGAAGAAACTGCAGAAGGATGTATTGCAGGTTTTATGGGGCTCATATCTGCATTTTGGTTCTAATGCTATAAAACTACACACATGAAAAGTTGTGCTGTTTTTAGCCAAAGGTAAAATTCAAGCTATATAAGCTAAAATGCTTTTAAAAACCTTTGTTTGCAAGGAAAATTAAGGAAATAACTTTGAAAAACACTTTTGAAAATATAGATATTTTAAAAATAGATAATTTGTAATGTTTATGCTGGTTATTGATAAATAGTGCAAACATTAACAATGAAAAATAGTAGTTATAATCATGCTCTCTCTCAAAAAAGAGGAGTCTTCATTTAGATAATTCATAAATGTTAACTAAATTACTATAACTGATAATTTAATTGCATAGGTATATATGTAGTGGTGGGATCCCAATAGTTTAACAACTGGTTTTGTGATCGCGCACTTCGCCACCACTACTAAAATGAAAGATTAGTATGCTAAGATCAGATACAAGCAAGCTAAAAAGATGAATGAAAAGAAGCTGAATAACAAGACCGCCAAAGGAACAAGAAATATTAATGAAGCCCTGGAAATAATCAAAGGACCAGAAAAATAGCTATAGCTAGGAAGATATAAATTCAAATTGTCTAGTATTGGCAAAATTTCCACTTTAAGTCAAATCAGAAATGTTTCTACCAATCCATCAATGTCCACTAGTGATCAATGCAGTGAATCATTCAATACATCACCAAAAAGAAACAGTGAAGTTCTGAGCACAGCTATGGAAACACCCCAAAGAAAAACAAAAAAAGATTGAAGCCTGGGTAAAGGAGGTGGATTAAAATAAAAAAATAAAGGCTAAACTAAAAGAACATGTAATCACATAATAAATGGTGGAGAAAGTGTCCATGAAGATCCAGAATTGGTTAACAACAGTGAAGATGAACTTGTGGCTTTGTTTTGAAACATCTGGCTACTCAGCCATTGCCAAGCAGTGTAACAATTTACTTCATGGAAGTGAAATTTAAGATTTGTTAAACATTTGGCAAAACCTAGCTGATAATGAAAGATCCAACAAATGGCACAGTTCCAGGCAACTACAGGGCAATTCTTCTTAGTAGCAACTTTAAATTTTAACTTGTATGGCAGCTTATAAATTAGAAGCTGTGTGCAAAAATCAAAATATAGTTGCTGATAATGGCTATAAAGTGGAACAGGTTCACCATTTGTCATTGTACTGATTCTTCTGTCAATATTGAACAAATCAAGTCATAGCTAATAAAGATAAAAAACAATAGAATTGCTACTCAACACTGTGCATATATGCAGCTACTGAACAAAATTTGGATTGGACAGATGTGCCATCCTCACCATCAACATGGGAAAAATAGTGAAAACTGAAGGAATCAAGATCCTTCGTGAAATAACATCAAGAGTCTGGATGAAAGCAATCCCTACAAATACCTGGGCATCCTTCAAGCTGACAACATCAAGCACACTGAATCAAGAAGAATGTTAGAAGTGAACATATCATGAAGGTGATGGCTATCTTAAAATACAAACTTAGTGAAGGAAATATCATCAAGATAATTAATACCTGGGGAATTCAATCATTAGTTACACAGATGAAATAATGGACTGTATTCAAGCAGAATTAAATGGATAGGAAGACCAGAAAAATAATTACAGTGAATCATGCCCTTTATCCACACAGTGATGTTAACAGACACTAATTATCAAGGAAAATAGATGGATGGGAATGTTTTAAGTGTACCAGACAGTTGAAGAAGAAAAATGAGCATTGGAAGAATATCTGAACGACAATGAAGAAAATACATTGAAGCTAGTGTACCAGAGGGACTTGTAAAATGAGTACTGGAAAGGCCAAACTGACCTACAAGAAAGATAAAATGAAGAATAGAAAAGAGAAATGCAATGGCAATGTACATTAAAAAAATAGGTGAAGCAGATAGGAACAAAACATGACAATAGCTAAAAGCAGGAAAGTTGAATAGAGAGACTGGCTGTATAACACCAAGTATTAAGTATTAAGCTAGAACTGGGAAAACAGCAATAATAGCAAATTTAGTCTCTGCAAAGAAGCAGAAGACACTGGATTAATATAGTTAGTTGATGCAAGAAGATCACACAGACTGATTAGGCAAAAGCATGAGAAAATAGCACAAATGATACCCTGTTTCCCTGAAAATAAGACCTCCCCAGAAAATAAGCTCTTCCCGAAAATAATGCAACACAGCAGCAGCTATGAGGTGACTACGCTCTCTGCCTCCTGCACCTCAAAAATAATAAGACCTCTCCGAAAATAAGGTCAAGTCTTATTTTGAGGGTCAAAAAATATAAGACCCTGTCTTATTTTTGGGAAAACACGGTACTTTGTAATATCTGCAAGAAATGCCACCATACTGCAAGCAAGAAATGGTGGGACCACAAAATAGATGAATATAATAGAAAATGAAGAATCTAAAGTGCTCTGGGGCTTTTGAATTCAAACAGAAACTACCTGCTACATAACAGAATTGTCAATAAGAAATTAAAAATGTCTGGATAGTGGACAGGGTGGTACCTAGAGTCAGCAGAATAGAAGAGAAAGAACGTGGAAAAAAATCACAGACAAAGAAAAAGATGTGCAAATATTTATTTATTTAATTGGATTTCTAGACCGCCCCCTCTCCCCGAAGGGACTCGGGGCGGTGTACAGGTAAAATTAAAATTATCGGAACCATAACAATAAATATAAGCTAAAATCGAATTAAATAGTCTTCTGTACAAATTTATAAAAATTAAAACTAAACCCATAAAACCAAATAAAACAAATTTAAAATGCAACATATTGCATACTTCCATGTAAATACAGTTCTATTGAGAACTACATGTTGAGAGCAGTCAGTCAGTTACAAATCCATCTGGTGATGATGCTCTCTATCTTACATTTTTCTATCTTACTAAGAAGTAGGTTGGGATCTACTTTGTCAAATGTTTTACTGAAGTCCAAGTATACAATGTCCACAGCATTACATTGGTCCACTATTTTAGTCACTTTATTGAAGAATGCAGTAAGGTTTGTCTGGCATGATCTGTTCTTGACAAACCCATCTTGGCTTCTAGCAATATTTTTGCTTGTTTCCAGGTATATGCAGATCCATTGTTTGATTATCTTTTCCAGGTTCTTGGTTCCATTTTTCCCCCTTTTTGGGTAGTTCACTGGTGCTCCAGGATCCTTGAAAGATATGGTTCAATGGTTCTGAGTTCACATCTCTCACTCCTTCATAATCCATCTGGTCCTGGTGATGTGAACTGGCCTAGATTGGATAGGTGTTGTCTTATCATTTTCTTGGCTATTTAAACTTGTATGCTTAATCTATCATTTATGCTACTGATTTTGAAGAGAATACTGACATTCTGTACAATACGGCTCTCAACAGCCAAACTACCCTACAAGAGACTCCTTATTTAGAAGAATCACTAGTACTAGAAGTTATATCAGCATTTGGTCATTTACCACCTTGACAGATGACAGGAATTAATGGAACATTTACAGAATTCATAGAACAAATCAATCCAGAGTTCTCACTTGAGGCACAAATGACCAAAGTCAAATTGTGATATTTTAAGTATGTTATATAAAGACACAACACATTTCTCCGTTGACAAACTGAAATTGTTGGGAAAGATGGAAGGAAAGATGATATGACAAGCAATAGTAATGTGAGTGGACTTGATTATGGTGGTGATGGGTACATTGTAGGAAGGCTTGAAGAGCCAGACTGGGTGCAAATCATCCTGGAGAATGTCTTGTGATGTGATTAGTAAGAATTGACATTAACTTGATGGTACATAATCAATCAATCAAATAATTTTATAGATCTACATTGAATTTCAACAAGTGAACAATGCCAAAAAAAATTTTGGTACCTCCAAAAAAAGACATGCATGCATTTGGATTTTTTTTTAATGCTCTA
>JAPKID020006960.1:0-10442 GCA_026931265.2 Tropidonophis doriae | reverse complement strand
GAGACTGGAAAAATATGAGATAACTAAATGAACTGTGAAATAAGGTGTTTGTGTATTTTCTCCTTCCAGTTTGATACTAATGGTGATGGGCAGATCAGCATAGCTGAACTACGGGAAGCAATGCATAAGCTCCTAGGGCAACAGTTAAACTACCAAGAGATGGATGAGATTCTCCTGGATGTGGATCTGAATGGGGATGGCCTTGTGGACTTCGAAGGTATGACAGGAAAGGTCCTTAGGAATGAAAGTTTGTATTTTACAAATAGGGTAGGATGTCTGAACTGAAGCTGAGAAACTTTTTGGAACTTGGTCTTGGGAAGGAATATATTGAACAGGCTGGATAGAAAAACATTGGGATTTACCAATTTCTGTTTAATAGTCAAAAAGGTTTGAAAGCTAAGATTTTTATTTCAAAGCAGCAAATACTAACCAGAATACCTATATATTATAAGCCTAGCATGGCATCATTTTAAACTCAACTACTGTAGAACATTTTATCTTTTCCTATTGGCAGGCATATTTCAACTGGAAAAGATAAACATTTGAACTCTATGGTTGACTCTAAATTTTTACTCAGTGGAGATTTTTAGTCAATGAACAATGGCAAAATCATGTTTTGCTCATGAAGCTCTCTTGCAAAGTATTTATCTTTCTTTCATTTTTTTTAAGGGAGGGTGTCCATTGATGCATATACATCTGTTTCTTGGTCAACTAGTGTGTGATGAAACACTATCTTGGAAAAATGAGATTTTTTACAAAATGAGTATCTATAGCTAACTAGTCCATTCCCACTTCTCAGCAATATTTTTTTTTTAAATGATAAATTCTTTCTTCTCTCCTAATGTGCTGACATCCTGGCTCTTTTCCACATAGAGTTTGTACGGATGATGTCTCGCTGAGAAAAACAAGCAGCAATGTAAGAATGAAGTGCCTTGAGAAGGACAACTGCCATATATTTCAGTTTCAATCAATCCTGCCATTGGGAGAGAAGGCAGCAAAGAATTTCCCGCATATCCTGTGTTTTCTGCCTGGAACCAAGCAGCTATTCCTAAAATCCAGAGTTCAGCCACCTTCAGTAACTTTAAAGATGTTGTGGACATTAACCAGAGGAATAGCAGATTTCTGTAAACGTGGCCATGAACATTAACTCCAACTTTTCATAGATTTCAGATGCCATCGTATCTTGTTAACTGTTTGCTGTAACACTGAACTTCCATTTTGTTCATTCCAAGCAGGCTTAACCAACAAATCTGCCTAATTGTTCTGTGTACATTTGTGAAAATATCCCAAATACCTCTGTTCTACTATAAGGGCTGTTTCTCTTTATTTCTTCTTCCCCTAATAGCTGTTTCAAAATATAATTTGCTTTCCACTGTGGCATAAATAGTATTTCCTCATTTCTGACATGCCATATTTCATAAACTCTTAGAAATGATAACAAATATGCATGTCCCAGTATTACAATGCAAACTTGAATTGGACAGTCACCAGAACCAAAGATTTACTGGAGTAAAGAGTAAATCTCTGGTCCCATTGACCAACCCAAATTCAATTTTGTACCATAAACTCTTCTTCCTAAGAATGGCCCCAAATAGAATTACTGGGACCTAGATAAGCAGCTGGTTACTCTTAATTCAATTTTAGTGTCTGAATAAAACTGATGATACAAAAATGTTGATTAAGTCCACAGGAAGTAGCATCTGTGATCCAGAAGTATATCTATTTTGATGGCACTGGAGTGCTAAAGGATATAACTACAGTACTGCTTCTTTTGTCTAATTCCAAAACATATGCTTTCTACATTGCCCTCTACAATGCCAGAATATAAGACTCAGAACAATGGAGAAGTCACAGGGGGACCAATTCTGATTGAATGTTAGAAAAAAATATGCTAACTGTAAGAACAGATTAATAATCCAGAGGAAGGTAGACTCCCTTTCACTGGTTGTGCTCCATCCAGCAAAGTCAATGATTTGTATGCGATGCTTTAACTTGGATTCCTGCATGGAGGAAACTCAATGACTAAATGTCCTCTTCCAGGCCTATGATAAAAATATATTAATTTATTTTATTAGTAATTTTGTATTGTATTGGTAATTTTTAGTATTCTGGAGAACCCTATAAAGTATTGGAAGCTTGCTAGAACTCCCACAAAAAAAATAGCTTTCCTATTGTGTCTTTGAAAATGTACAGCCTAAGGGGAAATGTAGAATGAGCTTTAAGATGCACTCAGACACCAGAACCCAGCATGATGTCCTAAATAAGTGTGCACCAAAATGTTTCATGATTTCACAGCAGACAAATAAAAGTCTGTGAAGATAGTGATTCCAGAGAAATCCAAATTAAAGCATTCCCAAAAGATGTGCAGTCCTTTCCTGAATACATTGAGCAAAGAAAAGTAACTGCATTATCAAAATGTTCTTCCTGCTACCATTTTTATAACCATCGAGAACTCCCTCCTGTAATTTAAATTCATTTTCAATAACAACATAAAACAGGTCTTGATTTTTTATATAAGCACCATCTTTTATTTAATTACAAACTGAACAGTGGTGAAATCTAATTTTATTTCCCACCGGTTCTGTGGGCATGGCTTGGTGGGAGGATGTCATGTGACTGGGTAGGCGTGGCTAACTTTTTTTCACTTTCTAAAGCATTTTTCCCCCTGCTAGTTCACCGAACCAGCAGAGAAAAATGTTTTAAAAAGCACAAAAAGCTTCCGACATGCGTGATCCTTGGAAGCTTTTTTTTTTACTACCGGTTCGCAGAACCAAGGACCATCATCTCTACCGGCCGAACTGGGAGGATTTCACCCCTAAAACTGAATATGAACTAGCAATATCATATTTGAGGAGTCTGTCATTTTGCCTCTCACCTTTTATTCTGAAGGCTAAGCATCCTTGTTCTTTTAATTCCTGTTCTTCAGATGTTATTTCTAGCCTTTCTCTACTGGTTTTCTTTGAACACGTTTCAGTTTATCTGAAACTTTCAGAGGGAATGCAGACAAGGAACAATTTCTTCCTTTACCTACAATGATTTGGTTATACATTTGCCTTTTTACAATCAGATGAACTACTGGTTCATGTTCAGCTCCTAATCAACTAGTGTTACAAAAACTGCTGCATAAGTATTATAAACAAGCCAATAACTTTCTGTTCTATAATTGCATATTTTGTTTTTGAAGTGAAGAATTTTGGCATTTGTCTGTTAAATCTAATTCATTTTCAGCCGATTTCTCTAATCTGACAAGTTTGTTCTGAATTTTATTTTCTTTGGCATTATTCTTCCTAGTCCTGTGTCACCTGCTAATTTAATAAGCATATATTCAGTCTACATATGCAAGTTACAAATAAAACTGTACTTATTTTACAAGTTTTATTTAATGCAAGTTGTTAATAAGAATACTGAAAGAGCCAGGGCCACCCACCTTATTCCTGCCCACTCAATACGTCACTTAGTTTGATGAAGAACCTTCTACCTTGCTAATTAGAATGTTGTTCAGTGCTTTTATTGAATGCCTTGCTGAAATAATACTAAGTCTACAGTATTTTCATGATAAAGAAATTAATTGATCAGAGTTAAAGTTAGTCTGTAAGATTTCTTTTGGTAAATCCAAAGAGAATATTTTTTATGTTTGCAGTTAAATCTTTTCATGATCTGCTCTAGAATCAATAAAACTCTGACTGGTCTATGATTCCTAGGTTTCTTCTTTTTCTCTTTTTTCCTGCTTGTGTTTCTCTCAATATCATTAGACATACAAGTGAATGGCTGAAGTCTTAAGGAAAGATTAATGAATAGAATAGAGCTGGAAGGGACATTGGAGGTCTTCTAGTCCAGCCTATTGTTCAAGCAAGAGAACCCATACTATTTCAGATAAGCAGATGTCTAGTTTCTTCTTAAAAACCTTCAGTGATGGAGCACCCACAATTTCTGAAGGCAAGCTATTCCTTTTCCTAATCTAATTGATATAGGTAGCTTTCTTATATTGTATTTACGGAAGTGATTTATTAAAATTCTGATGAATATTATTATTATATTTATGGGACACATCTTATTTTTTTAATCTTATTTTTTATTTCTTTTCTTTCCTCACACTTTTAGAGTCCGTCGGATTCTAAAAACATACTTCTTCCATATGGCCGGCCTGGCATAGCTGCTTCAACCATGTTTTATTAGAATTGGGTTTTAAATTAATTGTTTTCTCTTTTAGCACGGGTTAAATTATTTAATTGCAGTTTTAAATTTTGTAGGATTTTGTATTGTCTGTATTGTGGGTTTTTAAGTTCCTGTGCGCCGCCCTGAGTCTCTTTTGGGAGATAGGGCAGGGTAGAAATCTAATTAATTAATTAATTAATTAATTAATTAATAAATAAATACACTAGACCTGCAGATGAGGATGAAGATGGCAATAATAATTTAAATGCAAAAAAAATCAGCATAACAGGTACAGATTGACTAAAGCAACAAAACTATGAGAGAATGCCTTGTTTAACATAGCCATTTTAAGATTTCTCATTAGGCATGATTCCCATTGTAACACAGATTAAACTTTTGGACCTAATTTTGACACAGCACTTTGTTCTCTTTCCAAATGCACCCCTACTGTTGTCTCAGGGATCACAATTATTCATAGGGTATCATCCTAATCTTATTCTAAATAGATTTTACATTGAAATGTTTCTGGAACTTGGCTTTTAATTTTTGTTGCATTTCCATCATTCATAACATATTTACCTAAACAAAGCATTTTTCCTCTATTATGCTTAACTAATAAATTATTGAAGATGAGTTCCAAAGGATTATGACTACTAAAGAAAAAATCATATTTTATAGCCTAAATCAGCACAAAATTACATTCATTTATTAAACAAAAGGGAACCATTTAACAAATTTAAAAAATAAAGGCAATGGATTTTCTATTTTATATAATATTGCTATATCTATTGCAATTTTGGAAGAGCTGTTTTTTAATAGATGAACCTGCCATATATTTATATATATATAAATACCTTTCTTTAGCTCGGTGCTCTACAAGTACATTGGATACCAAGTCCAATTCTTAGCCAGCATTGGACTTGAAATTCAGACTCCTAAGGCATTAACTACATACAGCTCCATGAAAAGTTTAAGCTTTATTTTTTACATTTCTGTTTTCATTTCCCTTGTCAAATGAAGTTGCTGCAATGGTCATAAATGAGAAGATTGGTTTTAAGTCACTTTTTCAGTGCAGTTTTAAGTTTGACCACTAAACAAATGGTTGTAAGTCAAGGACTACCTATACCTCACTTTTATTCACAGGGGAAAGGGCAAATAACAAATTTATATCAGGTGTAGAAAGCTAGAACCCATCCCTCTCCTAGAAAATGAAATATTACAGGAAATATTAAAAAGGCAGAATATTATACTTCCTTGGATGAGAAAAGAAGATCTTGGAAAGCAGCCCCTACCTTTGTTAATAGCCCCAGAAAGACTGGTGCCAATCTATCTACAAGGCAAAAGGCTGGGCCAGTTTATCTACAAAACGAAAGACCTTCATTCTCACGAACTGATTAGTCCTCAGTCAAGATCCAAACCAGGACAAAGCCATTAAGCCATAATAGGAATTGCCCAAAACCCCTTTATTACATCATCCAGCAAGATTCAACCAAGCCTGGGACTCAAGACAATCTACAAAGTTACCCCTGCATCGCCCCATGGGAGTTTGACAACCAATCAAAATACTTTTTTTAAATACAGGAACAGCAAGCAAGTTCAAACTCCAAGAGAGGGTATAAATTTCTCTCTCTTCCATATGCTCAATTGCTCATGATGTAAGTGAATAGCTGTAATTTATGTGACAACCCATCATGCGTTTGACAATATTGCAGTTTGCTGCATGTTTGTGAATTGCCCTTTCCTCATATGCCTACTATCTGATGGGAAAAAAAAACTTTTCAACTATTGCCATAAATTGATATTTTTACAGATGACAACAAAAATGTTATTTTTGTTCCAGAGTCTGGAATCCATCATTAAACAACTCAGCACCTGAAATGAAATGAAGCCAATTTTTTAAAAACTGTTTCTCAATATAATTTTATACCCTCATTATCATCAATGTACAAAAGTATAAAAGCAGTCATACAATAAAAATCGTATCCCTCAGTCCAAAGTAATATCCTCCTTTCTTTATAAAATATATCAAAGAAAAAAGGTGGTTCAATTGCCATTAACATTTGGACTGCAATGAAAATATCTGCACAGACTTGTCTGTGGCAGAAAGGCCTGGCACCTCACTGGGAGAAAAGTGTTGCAAAATATCAAGCTAGTGACCCGTACAGTATCCAAAGAATAACCTTGACCTCTGATCCCTGACTCTCTCACTGGTCTTCGAATAAAAATTCCAGTTTCAGGAATAGGAAATCTAGAGACAAAAATAAAAATGCAAAAATAGGTCAGGTGAAAATCTAGGATTTTAACTTTTGGGACAACAGATCCCCAACCCCTCGAAAAAAGAATGTCCCAAACTTTTAGGGGGCTCAAAACGGTTCCAGAGGGCACTCTAGTACACGTAGGAGGCCGCCACACGAAGGCGCGGGGTAAAGAGGCCACCGAGGCCGCAGCGGCTTCCTTCCGAGCCCGAAGGCCTGACGAAGGGACATCAAGTAGGCCACTGTTCGGGCCCTCTCGTCGCTATGGAAACGGACGGGACGGGTGTGATAGTACGCAGTGAGGTCACAGGGGGAGGGAGCGAGACACGTAGGCGCGAGATGAAGGCGTAATCCGCTGCGGCCACTCGCGGGACTCGAGCGCTCCGAGCGCGAGGGGAAGAGGAGCGAAGGGGGTCAGAAGGCGCGCGTGCTCGAGCTCTCCTAGGGTCCGAGAGGCCGCCTAGAACCGCGGGCGTGAAAGAGGGAGGAAAAAGCGCGGTCGCTCGCTCGCTCGCTCGCTCGCTCGCTCGAGGGGTTGAAGGGTGAAGCGCGCGCGCCTCCCTCGGGGCGCGAGAAAGATTTCCCCCCACTCGCCGGGAAGCCAAGCCGGGACAGCCAGCTGAAGAGGCGTGGAGACGGGAACGGGGAGGGGGGGGAAAGGAGGGAAGACCCACGCAAACCGATTGGGTAGGCGGCGTTTAGGACGCCTCCCAACCAATCAGGACCGTCGGAGGTGGGAGGGGGGAAGAGTGTGCCAGCCCCGGGGGCGTGTGCTTTTTGTAGCCTCCCCTCCAATCGGAGCAGCGGCAGTCGCGGCTGAAGCCGGAGCAGCGCGCCAATCGCGGCCCAGCCAGTACTAGAGAGCGCGGAGTCGGGGATGTCCTACAAGCCTATCGCGCCTGCCCCCACCAGCTCAGGAGCCGCCGGCAGCAGCAGCAGCAGCAGCAGCGCCAGTCCCGCCCCCGGAGCCCCGCCGGTCGGTAAGAGCCCCCGCCTGACCGTCCGCCTGCTCTCTTCCCGCGCCCGAGCACGGGGGTCCGGCTGGAAGCCGAACGGGGCGGAAGGCTACACGGCGGAGCCGCCTGGGGTCAGTGGCCGGCCCTAGAGGGTTGCCTCACCTCCTTCCCCACTCCGCCCTTTTCCTGGCAGGTTTTTCCAGGGCCTTCCAGAGCAGCTGGATAAGACAAGAGGGCTCTGGGGAGGACGATCAGAAAAGGGAAGAAGGGAAAAAGCCGGGTTGTATTAGAATAGGAAAGAAACAAAACGAACGTATACTTTAAACAAAAAAAAAAGGGGGGGGGGAACCTAAGGCAATTAATGTATATGTATAAAAAATATGCGGGTGTCTTATCACACTAATTCTTTAAGATAAGAAAGGGCTGCTGGTTTTAAAAGAAAAGTGAAAACTTTTAACTTCTGCTGGTAAAAGCAGGGGGAATAAACAGAAGGGAAGCTCAGTCTGCATCTTGGCAGAGATTTCTTGATTGTATTCGGTGTGGTGGCAGAGGGTTTGCAATTTGTGCCAAGAGTAGTGAACCCCATTAAACCCGGTTGGATTTCTGTTTGAGCAACATAGGGTTGCGTAATATCAGGTGAATCACGTTTTGCTAGGTTAGCAGTACACTACTGTTTAATTGAAAAATAAGCATAAAGGGGGACAAGTTGCAATTTTACTTACAATTCTGGCTAACTAATTTGAACATAGCATAAGCGGCAGTATTCTGGAAGAAGCAATTTTATATACACGAGGAATGGATCTGGATCCTGGGGTTTGCATTGCTTGTCAGTTTTTCTGTAAAGAGCATTCTGACTGGGTGTTCCCAAGGATCTGGTTGCCATGTTTAGGAACGGAAATGACTTTTTTCCTAGTCCACAGACTAACTCAGCTCTTTGTACATATCTTGGCTTGGGTACAGAAAGTTCCTGGAGGTGTTAGCTGTGCCGATACCCTCCACCGTGTACCTATGCTTCTTTTGGCATACTTGAGTCTACTATATAGGTTTGAAGATAAATATTGGAATGAATGTATGTATATGCTTGAAAAAGATTGAGATTGACTTCCTGATTGTATACTTACTAGATGTTAATTATTCATAAATAGGTGTGTAAACTAGAGCACAACAGGAAATTGCATAAAGGACAGTCAGCTTTCAGGCCGTGATATCCAGTTTGATTTCATAATACTTTTATTAAACTTTACAATTAAAAAGATAAAAACTGAAAAAAATTAGTGAAGGAAAAAGTAGAAAGAAACAATAAGTGTTTGTGTGTATTTTTCAAAAATATGCAATATTTTGTTTCCTTATTAATTTAATTCTTTAATTGTAATCTTTAGTCCCTTCTAGTTCCCTCTAGTGTATAGAGTATAACCTTCAAGTCCCGTCAAATCATTTTTCAAACAAAAACATTTCCCCATGGGAATGCTTCTTACAATTAATTTCTTTTTTTTTTCAGATTTACACTGTAACTTTCCAAAATCAATGTTCTAATCACCCATTTACGGTTCCAATAATTTTTTAAGTCCTTAAATTTTTATTTAAATCTTATTTTGTTAGGGATTAAAAGAAATTCATCTAGTGATATAAAATTTCAAAGATTCAATTCAAAGATTCTTAATAGCTAAAAAGCAGTTTAACAAGGAATTTCTGAAAGTAATTAGAGAAGGAAGTATGGAAACCTAGTGTCATTAAAGTACAGACCACGGTTTGAGCAAAGTTGGATTTCCCTCGATTCCCAGGACTGGAAACTGCTGTTTTGCATTCTTCTTATGAGGAGCAATTGTGGGTGATCTCAAGTTCTCTCTTTGTCCAAGAAGGCAATGATAAAATGCTGGTTTCCTCACTGTCACTTCATTCTGCTAGCAGAAAAGTCTTGTTTGCCATTTTTTCCATGGAAGTCCTCTTGAGTTAGATTTTAGATAGCAAATTGAATTATCAGCTACACCATGGACAATCATGGGCAGCCAGAATAGTACTGTTGGATTTGATCAAACTATCATTTAAACTTCATGTATTTTAGTCCATGCATTGGTTATTAACTGAATTTCCTTCATGCATCTATTAGATATTTGCAGAACATTAATACTTTCCAAAGAAAAGAATCAGCAGACGTTCACTTTATAAAACCTTTCCTTTTCTAGTTCTTATATTTTCTTTAGTTCAGGGAAGTTAATTGCCTGTCAGTAATTACTGTGCTGATGTGGTTGTATAAAAAGCATGCAAGTGATTTAAAATGCTAGATACTTGGTAGAAAATGCATTGCCTTTATGCTAATCAGGTATATGGATGCCATCATTATTAGATAGTGTTAAAGAAAATTGTATATGATATTTATAACAATTTTGAAAGGACATTTCTTGTGGAAAAAATCTGTACTAAAGTAACATCTGCAATAGTTTGCTTCACTTTGTAGTAGCCATAGGTAAATCATTTGCACAAATTAAAAAACAGCAAGTGAAATGTTCAGAAAAGATATCCAAATTGTATGCAATCTTGGTAGGGGCCAACCTCAAATAGTTATTCTTCTGAATTCCTCTGATCAAAGTAATTGGGTTGCTTTCAAACTCCCTTACTCTACAATACATTAATTCCAAATGATTCATAGTCTAAAAACATACCCTTTATAAGTGGCATAATAATACTCTTTTTTCTCAGTTAAGGACTGTGTATTTTCAAGTTTTCTATTTTTAGAAACTTGTCCTGAGTTGAATAGCTTTAGTAGACCATAATGTGATATAGAAATGATGAGTAGTGTAGCATTTATGTGTACATTTGTAATTTTTACTTGTTAAGTGTCTATCATTTTATAATAGAATTCGCAGGATTACTCATAAAATACTGAAATTATGGTCTACTTTTAGAGTGTCAGGCTCACATGGTTAGGATGAGAAAAGCAAGATGAAGTGGACAGCCAAGAATAATGGCTGAATTTGGATCAGTAGAGGCCAGCAAGTTCTCTTTAGACCACGGATTGTGGTCTATGGACTATGGACTAACGAAGATTGAGATGTGAAGGTTGGAAGTCTGGAGATGG
>JAPKID020006959.1:0-10442 GCA_026931265.2 Tropidonophis doriae | reverse complement strand
TCCCAGAATCCCCCAGCCAGCATAGGGTTCTGAGAGTTGAAGTCCACCCGTCTTAAAAGAGCCAACTTTGCAGACCTCTGAAATAAGGGATGGAGCAAGAGATGAAGAAATATCTATTTGAAACCATTCATAGGGTGAACGGTTACTAGATTTGTCTATATTTATTTTAATAAAAGTTGGAAGTCACATCTCTATATATTTCTTTTCTTTTTCTTTATTATATTTTTGCTTCCTCTTTTTTCTTTCTTTTCCCTTTTTTTTCCTTTTTTTATTATTTTTGTATCATGATGAACAAAACTGGATTTAATATTCCAAGTGTGAACTTTATACTGCAGTGGTCAGACCAGTCTTGGAATACTGGATCCAAGTTTGGTTACCACAATAATATATATATATATATATACTGAGACTCCAGAGAGAATGCTGAGAAAAGCAACACACATAATTAGTGGGCTGGAAGCTAAAATGACAAACGGTTGTGGGAACTGGGAATATCTAGTCTAACAAAGAGAAGGATTCGGGATGACATGATAGCAGTCTCCCAAGATTTGAGGAGCTGTCACAGAGAAGAGAGGTTCGACCTATTACCCAAGGGCAAGACGAGTAACGAAGCAAGATAGAAGCTTAACAAAGAGAAACCCAACTTAGAATTAAGGAGAAATTATTTGTCAGTGAGGAAAAAAAATCAGTGGAAGAGCTTATCTCCAGATGTTGTGGGTGCTCCAACACTAGAGGCTTTTAAGAAGAGATTGGCCAGCTATTTCTCTGGTATGGTATAGGGAAGGGTTGTCAAACTCAAGGCCCAGGGGCCAGATCCAGCCCATGGAGTGCTTAGATCTAGCCCATGAAGCCACCATAGAAACAGCAAAGGAACAGCTGCAGTACCTATACCAGTGAAAACAGTTTGGAAGGACCACTTCTGACCTTCCCAAGTGCTGTTTTCAGCTGTGACGCCTCCTGCTGCCCTCTGCCAGGAAAAATGGAGCTCAGGAGAGCTGTGCACGTCCCTCTTGAGCTCCATTTTCGGCTGCAACAGCCTTCTCAACCCTCTACTGGCAGAAATGGAGCTCGGGAGAGCCGTCAATTTTCTGGCAGAGTGCTCGGACCACCACAGGTGCCCCCGACATGGGTGACATTGAGCTGGACATGCCCACCCAACCCCCGAGGTCAAACCCAACCCTGATGCGGCCCTCAATTTGACACTCCTGGTATAGGGTCTCCTGTTTAAGCAGGGGGTTGCACTAGAAAACCTCCAAGATTTCTGTAAACTCTGTTAGTCTATATTCTTTAAGTTTGTCTTAATTTTTACTAGTGTAATTAAAATCCTTAATGAAAAAGATAGCACTGATGATATTACCTAGTTAGGTTAATGAAACATCTGCAAGAAATAAGCAAACTCAAAGTGTACCAAGGAACCCTCTAAGATAGATCTATTAAAAACTATTGTGCATGAATAGAAGTAACTCTTAAGCCAAAGGCATCATTGTGGAGAAAAATTACAAGTCTATAAATTTTCTTATTAATCAGATTTGTATACCACACCAAATCTGGGGACCTATTGATTTACAATGCCTTAATGATAAAGGTTTTTTATGTTGTTTAAAAGAAGGAAAATGTAGTCTGTATTTTTTTATATTTTCAGGAATATTTCCATTTTGAGATTTCTAGAAACTCACAACATTCACTTAAAATCCAAACAATGCCAGAAATTTCCAAAACATTTCACTCAATTATTTTAAACTCTACCTCTCACAACTGTTTAAAAAGTGAGCTAAAAATACATGCAATTTATATTAAGAAAGACATATATTCAAAACAGAGCCAAGCTGCCAAGCTCAAATATAACAGTTGTAAAGCAAACCACACATTTTTCTGGTTAATGCAAATTCGATATCTTTCATTCTTTCGTTCAACTAATTCTAAGAATAGGTCTTTTCATTAAGGATTATCTGTCGTCTTTGCATAGACATTATTGGAGATTAATGGGTTTAATATTTAAAAAAAGCCACATATAAGGATCAAACCAAAAATTGGGTTATTAACTCAGAGCAACTGTTTTCTATTATATAGGATTGCAAAGTTTCTATGTTTGCTTAATCCAAAACAGATGATTGTGTTTAACAGATAGCTGTTTCTTACAGCAGAAGAGAACTCTTTAAAATTTAAAAGAGCAAACTCTTTAAAAATGTGAACTTTGCTCTTTGGCAAGTTGAGCCAACGATTTACACAGCTGTTCCCGCCCCTCTGCTAGCTGAGATCATGCCCTCTTTTAAAAACTTAAACAGCACTGGCCTTTAATTCTTCTCTTATTTCGTTACTCTCAGATCTCAAAAGGAGAATATATGCTTATGAGAAAATTCAATCCTCTTAACACAATGGGCTGCTCAGTCAGAAGATGTTTCAAGTTTCTATTTTTGATTGGAAGCAAGATAATTGTTATAAAAGCAGATGCTGAGAGAAGTAAGCAAGAGAAGGAGCCTCATCATCCTCTGAACCAATGTATGAGTTGGTCATGCCAACTCAGACACAGGAACAGCTTTATGGCATGAATAAATATTCTTTTTTTTTTTAAATATACATTTTCCTTTACAATGCATTACATATCCAGTTTTGCACCAATGGCGCACTGGCTAAATCAATATATAGTATTATATTTCCTGATTATAACCATTATTTTCATAGTCATACAGTATAGTCTCTTTTACATACATAATGTAAGGTGAACAGACGTCCCGCTTTTGGTGGGACAGTCCCGCTTTTCATCAACGTGTCCCGTGTCTGGTGGCATTTAAGAAAAGTCCCGATTCTTGCCTGGGGCGGTGGCGGGAGTTCTGCACGCGCTCAGAGGCGGCCCTGAACTTTGCACTGCCACTGCCGCCGCCATGATGCACTGAGAGCAGTAGACTGGGAGCCCCCCCCCCATCAATGGTGTCCCACTTGAGCAATGGTAATATCTAGTCACCTTAACATAATGTTGTATGTCACAGTTATAATTATTATTTGGATAGTTGTACTATAACGCTCCATATATTTATCACTCTATACATTTTATGCTTATACGTTCAGTCCATTGGTATTATTACTTGCAGTATATATTCTCATACTTACCTATATAACTGTATTTATTTCCACTTTGTTAATCTTCTTTTGTTATTAAGTTATTAAACTCTGCACCTGTTACCAGTGGTGGGTTCCTACTGGTTCAAACTGGTTCAGCCAAACCAGTAGCTTGGCGGCCTGGGTCGCTGGAACTGTTAGTGACCCAGGCCCGCCATGCCCCTGAACCAGTTCTCCTGGCAGCGCCATAGGTGCCACCATCTTGTTTTTGCTTCTGTGCATGCAGAGCAATTTTACTTGTACTGGGCAGGGTTACGCAGAATCCCTGAGCGAACTGGCAGTAGTCTCTGCCGGAACCCACCCCTGCCTGTTATCTAACCGTGTATACAATAAATCTCATGTTAAGTAATACTCTGTTTCCTCTTTATCCTTAAGTTCCATCATTAACCTGTCCAATTTGGCACATTCGAATATTTTCTTTATTACCCTTCTGTCTATAGGTATACTTTTGTTTCTTCTAATTTTGTGCGTATGTGATTTTAGCTGCTGTTATTATATGTAACATTAAGTATGTGGGTCTTTTATTGTATTTACGTGGTAGTATAACACATAAGAATAGTTCTGGTTTTAGATCTATTGGTTTGTGAAGATACACAAGAACAAAATTGAATTAAAAGATAGATGAAGGAAACCACTGAGCAAGGAAGAACATTAAAGGAGGATATGGCTGAAGGATCTGACCTCCCTTATACTACCTGAGAGATCCTGAATAGGTCGAGAGTTGGAGCACCTAAATGTAAAACCAATATGCTCAAGTGGACACTCTTAGTGAATAACAATATGCTATGTAAATGTGGAAGGATACAGATCGCAGCCAAACTGCTGGTATGTCAGCTTCCACCAACATGCACTCATCATGACTAATTTTTGGCTAATGACAAAGCCAAGAAAGTGGCTTCGTTCAGGCAGTTTACAGTTTGATCTAGACACAGAAGAAGAAGAATTTTTTAAAAAGGACATTTAACAGTATGTTTAGATATTTGCTTCTTTAATGAATCAAACTTATAAAGATGCAAAATTCGGATACCACCCACTGCTTGAATTACAGAGCACGCCTCTGAATTCATGAGATAATTTTTCATGATGCAATAAAAAGCCTGTCTCCCCAACACAACTGTCTAACTGATTTTAGTCCTTCTGCATTAGTCCAACAGCCATATAGCAAGCAGATATACTTTCTTTAAAAAAAAATGCTACCATTTCACTATTGTTTCTGAACATCTGTAGTAGGAGGTATGACTCTTCCCCAAGGATAAGCCTATACTTATCAGAAATGTTTGATAATTATGGTGCTCTTCCTGATTTCAGGTCAAAACAATTGTTTGAAGAAGAACAGTTAAACACTTTATATAAAATAGGTCTCCACCTTCACCCCTCATGACAAAATGCCTCTCAATCTTTCCTTGTTCCATTACCCACCCCAAAGAGTTTGCCTTTCCAAAATGTCTTGTGGGTTGGTGGCAAAAAGTAGGAATGTTATTTCACATGTAAACTAAAGGTACTTAGTCATGGATGGATGAACAGACAGGGAAAAAAAAGTTTTACTTTTTTTTTTTAAAGTTCCCCTTGAAGGATAAATGCTAATTACTTCTGTTCTGGTCATGATGATTACCATATTATCTATTTTTTTTTCCAGAAATCAAAACATGTGAGAAGTGTGCAAACATGTATAGCAAACATGTATCATACCATCCTATTTGTCCTTCCTAATTAACACCTTTGGCATCTCCCAAAATAAACGGCCTTTATTCACTACTTGCCTTCTCTTTTATTCCTCTCCAAACCCTCCTTTTTCTTCCTGCTTCTTTCTTTTATTTCTTCTAGGCTTCTCATTGTTACTCAAAGATAAGCTTCAAGTATACAAAACTGATATTTTCCCCAGGCCTGACCATCTCATTCTTTCCTTTTGTTTCTCTTGGTTCTTTTTTCTACAACGATGTAACTCCTTCAATATAAGCTTATTGAAATGTGGACCCATCTATTTTTCCCCCTAAGATGGCACAATAGAAACAAGAACAGCAATTTGCACCTGGCACAAAAGCAAGTATTGTAGACAGAATCAATTATTTTAACTGAAGGACAATTTACACATTTAGATTTGGTCTTTGAGTGATGGGTACATTTTCCAGTGAAAGATGAAATAGTACCATCCTCAAGTTTAATAATAAAAAGGACAAAGTTCAGTAGAAGCATGATTTTGGCTAGGTCAGATACTTACCATCTTAAGCTGCCAATCTTCTCTGAGGATTTGGCTCGTTGACACTAGTAAGATAGCTTTTACTCAACTTAGAAGATGACCTTGGAGATAAAATTACAAAAAAATTGGCCTATCTGTAATGCGTTTTTTTATTCTTTGGATTTTACCAAAGCTGAAGAAATTATGAAGCGGCAAATAATGGATATTGATTTGCAGAGAGATAATGCCAGGAGCTTGTCTTGCATTGAAAAGGGAAGCCTAAGTAAACCTTTTGTTCTGGCTAAATTCTCGATAATCTTGCTGCCACAAAGTACTGGTGCTGATGTATCCACTTTATACTCCCTATAATTCAGAAGCAGATCAAACTTTGGGTCATGTGTTGCTCTACTTCCAATTTTAAGCTGAAATTTGTCACCTGTATTTAACTCCACTTCTAAGTAAGTTCTTGACAGATCAGGGGGGAAAAAATCTATATTTCATTTCTTCTTGGAGACCAAAATGATTGGTCTTTTTTAAAGGTGCCAGGTTCTTTTTCAGAGTGTGTATCTTTAGAAAACTGATAATAAATCAAGACAATTATAATTGAGCCTAACTTGAAACAAAGGAAGCATTCTGGCCCTATAATTTAAATTTCACATCAATTTATACTGCTCCAGTTTATTTTATTTTCTTCCTAATTTAATTAGAGTTTTTGTTTTATGCATTTTTATTTCATGGCTGTGAATTCTTTTCAATAACTTGTATAACTTTCAGGTCATGATTTGATAGAATTAGTCTAAAAATAAATAAACCAGGGCAAACAAGCTACATTTTCCGTGGAGAACCAGGCTGTATGTATGGAGGAATTTTAATGTATTTTTGATGGAATCTTGGATTTATTCATTCAAGCTCCCTTGGCTGATTTTTTTTGTTTTTAATTTGGTCTTATGTCAGAAGCACCAAGGCATTTCCAGGTTGAAAGGATTAGCTGTTGACATCACCATTGCTCTGGGGATGCCCAATTGAGGGCTTTTTCCGTTTCTCCAGCAAGACCTGGAATGAAGGATGAGTGCTAAACCTTGCCTAATGGAAGGTATTGGCTCTCTAACCTCCTGCCCAGTGTTCCAATTACTTGAGCTACTGTGCTCTTTCCTCTATTGGTAAAGCCCAATGATAGAGGATGGAGATTATTACCATTTCAATGAAATTTATTTTTGTTTACTCATCTTTACAGTATCTGAGATTTCAGTCACATTAAACTGTTTAGGTAAAGGGTCCTCTTGCACATATGTGTTAGTAGTTCCTGATTCTAGGGGACGGTGCTCATCTCCATTTCAAAACCGAATAGCCAGCGCTGTCCAAAGACATCTCTGTGCTCATGTGTCCGGCATGACTCAACGCCGAAAGTGCACAGAACACTGTTACCTTCCCACCAAAGGTACTTCCTATTTTTCTACTTGCATTTTATTTGTGCTTTCGAACTGCTAGGTTGGCAGAAGCTGGGACAAGTAATAGGAGCTCACTCCACTACGTGGCACTAATGATTCGAACCACCGAATTGCCAACCTTTCTGATTGACCAGCTCAATATCCACTGAGCCACTGTGTCACTGTGTGTAGTATATATGACAATAAATCATTTTTGGAAATTCAGGAGTCCCTATTACAGAGATGATTTAGAGAATGATTGTGCAAATTGTCACCTATTTTATTTCCCTCTTTTTATTCCTCAAGATTGTAACCCCAACATTCAGTTTCAAATTGCCATGATTTTCTACTATTTGGAAAGCAACAAGGGTATACCTGTGTTAAGTCTCTATTTAGACATGCCCACATAAACACATATAAATTCGGGATTTCCTATGAAGCAACTGGACTGAGGCTGTTGCCTGAGATGAAAGTCTATCACTTCCACAAAATAAAACATTTCAATAGACTTTCAATAATTTCCAGAAAACCTGTCCTTCCCAATCATCAGATTATTGATTTTTTTTACTTATTTATGGCAGCTTTGTCCTTTCCAAGAATTGCCTTTTCATTGCTTCCTTTTTGATTGATGATACTGAAATTTATCTAATAAACTAATTTTAGCTCAGTAATTCTTTTTTTTTAAAGAAGAAGATTCTTCATTGTGCAACACACAAAGGTCTGTACAAATAATGCTACTGGCTGGTATTATTAGGATAAAATTATGTAGGCCTTAAAAACCTCAGGGATTATTTCTCTGCTGTGGTTTCCTGGTAGAAGGTAATATTATGTGAAATGCAAATATTCATTTTCTCGATGCACTTATCCCATTGAAAAATAAATTAATTTGTGATCAAGTTCTTATTGAACTTGAGCTAAAATTTAATCTGCTTGCCAAACAACTAGTTCCCAAATATAGAATAGTAAAAAATGAATACCTGGGATATTCAATTGAATTCAAGTTCATATAAACCAGCATGTTTAATTACTTTTCTCTGGGTGTTTTTGAATGTATCTGTATTTTATCTAGCGACTTCCTTTCCATTTTGAGCATGTCAAAGAGTATGAAATGTGGAAATAAAAGATGTTGACTTTTTATAAGTGCAATCAATTCATTACTTGATCAAATACCTGTAAGTGAGGCAGAAGTTCAAAAACTCTTTCCCCTAAGATGCTAATGAGGAATTTTTAATCCCCCCCCCCGATAATGTCTTATTTCTTAAAAAAAAACCAGTTAGTAGCAGTAGCATCAAGTGTTCTGACAAGTCTGGTCACTATATACTCCACGTAATATCCCAGGACTTAATGCTATGTTGTTCTTCAGACACAAGGAAGATTATTGATTGCCATTAAATTGTTCAGAGCTTGATTAAATAGCCTGTGCATGTCGTGAATGAAGGCAAATATACATTTCCCTGGATCAGGTTGCAAGATCCAATTTGGGTCATTTATCGGAGGTTTGAAGACCAAAGGTTTTGTCTTCAGAGTGCTGCCAAGTTCTTCCCTCCATCTTATCAAGTACTTAGGCGGCAAGACAGTGGTGGGATTCAAATAATTTAATGATCGGTTCTGTGCCCTAATGACCTGATTGATAGACATGGCTCAGTGGTCATGTGACTAGGAGGGCGTGGCCAACTCAACGTCACTCAGGTCGATGGGCGCTTCACCTTAGCTGTGACAATGTCATAAGGGTTAACCAGAGAGGCAGTTTCTGTAAGCAGGGCAATAAAGATTAGACTAGAAACAACACCAGAATGCTTCCTTCCTGCCTTCCTTACAGGATTAGCCCTGTAAAGTGGGAAAAAACCCAGAATGAGATTTCTTCCAATAACCGGTTCTCTGAACTGCTTAGAAAGTTAACAATTGGTTCTCCTGAATAGGTGAGAACTGGCTGAAACCCACCACTAAGATGAGGGCTTGGCAGCACATGGAAACAACAGCCAATGACTTAATAGCCAAACATCAATTCTTCAATCTACACCTAAAAAGCTACACACAATAGGTACCATAAATAACACAGAGAACAGTCCAAAGCATACAGAAAAGTTTGGAGGGTGGGTTCTAACATGAGTCCAAAAGTTTTGAAGATAAAATCTCTAGTCCTGGTGATTGGATCCTATTGTGTATATACATGTGCACACACACACATACAAAGAGAGAAACCCTCAGCCACAGGCTTCTTCTGTCTTTTGCTCATTTTGGAGTTGACTTTCTCATTTTTCAATGTACACCTCCAAGTTATTTTCTCATGGGGCTTTCTGTTTTCATCTGTGTATTGGTCTTTTACTACTTTTGCTTTCCTGTTTTCTTCTGCCATCTTGGTAGGAGTTGGTACTCTCTACCAATTCCTGACCCTACAATGGATTTTCACGTGATTTATGTATGTGGTTTCTGGCACACAGAGCATGTAAATCCAGATTAAAGAGAGGAAAAGTTATTATACATGTCATGTCATATTTTGCTTTGCTTTCTTTGAGTCTAAATATAAAGGTGGCATTGATTAATCTGGGGAAAGTGATCTAATTCCCTCCACTGAAATCCATTGAAAATAGAGAAAGCCTTCTCAGTAAAGTTTTATAATAAACAGGTAAAATAACAGAAAAGGAAAATGTCAGGCTACCAGATTAATACTTTTTGATGCTGTGTCTTTATCAGCTTTTTGAGAAGATAACCAAGTGACTGCAATCTGGCCCTCATATCTAAACAAATCTGGCGGTAGGCTAAAAAAATGTAGCTGTGCTTTGCCTGTCAGACATTCAGATTGTTCTTGAAAAGGCAAAAAGCAAAAATGTCATTTCTTTTACCGGGAGGTTGTTCACACAAATCTTGACATTTGGGCTAGCAAGTCTAACCTTCAGATCTGGGCTTTCTTTGGATGCTGAGCACAAACACAAACTACAGACAGTGAAATATGTCCAGTCTACATGCTATTTCTGTCATCTTACTAAACTGTGCTCATTTCTCACAGGTAAGTTTAGGAAGCTAAGGACTACTGAGATCTAAAGGTATAAAGGAACAAGATCTATGCTTGGTGTACAACTTATCACTGCCCTATTTCTCTCTCTCTCTCTCTCTTTTAAAAAATCACTTCATTCCTTTCAAAGATACTCTGGTAGCATAACAAAGAATCAGACAAGTTTACGAAAAGAAATGTAAAATAATTGTAGGTTTCCTAACAAGCAAACTGATAGCTTAAAGATGAAGGTATGTGCTAGTTGTTTCTGACTTTAGGGGTGCAGTGGTCATCTCTATTTCAAAGCTGAAGAGCCAGCGCTGTCCAAAGACGTCTCCATGGTCATATGGCCAACATGACTAAATGCTGAAGGCGCATGGAACACTGTTACCTTTCCACCAATGTTGGTCTCTATTTTTCTACTTGCATTTTTACATATTTTCGAACTGCTAGGTTGGCAAAAGCTGGGACAAGAAATGGGAGCTCACTCGTTACATGGTGATAGGGATTCGAATCGGGAAATTGCCAACCTTTTTGGTCAATAAGTTCACCATCTTAGCCACTGAGCCACCGTGTTGCTTATATGATAGTCTCTAGCTTACATGACTATCAATAATAAAGATAACAGAATTCAGGAGATAAGCACCTGCCACGTAACATCCTAGGCTTTAGAACTGTCAATAAATAAGACTTACCCCACCCCACCCCAACATTTGGATACTAGACAGGT
>JAPKID020006958.1:0-10442 GCA_026931265.2 Tropidonophis doriae | reverse complement strand
GATCAAAAGTTTGAAAAATGGTCATTAGTCACTTTTTTCAGTGCTACTGTAATTTTGAATAGTCACTAATTGAATAATTAATTGTAAGTCAAGGACTACCTAAGGGATTTTTTCCATGGCTCATCCACATAGTTGGCTTCACCTTACTTATTTTTGGGAAGATATCTCTTAGTAAACCACACCAAAGTTCAAAGGAGCGCCTCAGATTTGTGTATCCTTAAGAGAATGGAGACTCATTTTAGGTTTTTCTTCCTCATCTACCACTTGTTCTTTCTGAAGTACATATAACATAATTTTGAAAGTATTATAATGATTATTGTAATAATAATAATGCAAGTATTAATTATAATTACAGTGATAGTTATTCTCAATTCTTAGGATAAACATAGAACCTTCCCCATCCCACATCAATCAGTATTTTTATTGTCTGGAAGCTGCTGGTGTTTAAGGACACCACTGAATCTTTGATTTGTCTGACTGCAAATAGCTTTTAGATTGAAATTCCCACTTCCACAGGGCTGTCAAACTTGTGGCCCGCAGGCTGGATGTGTCACAAGCTGGCCACACTAGTGGTGAAATTCAATTTTTTTTTACTACCGGTTCTGTGGGCGTGGCTTGGTGGGCGTGGCAGGGGAAGGATTCTGCAAAATCCCCATTTGGCCCCCACTCTGAGGCCAACCAGAGGTGGTATTTGCCAATTCTCCAAACTACTCAAAATTTCCGCTACCAATTCTCCAGAACCTGCTGAATTTCACCCCTGGGCCACACCCTCGCCCGGTTTAACAAAGGAGGGGAAGAGTCACAATACGTCATGTGATGATGCTGTGACAATGTGAGTTTGACACCCCTGCACAACCACATCAAACATTCTCATTATTTACCATGTCAAGAAATAGAGAATTCTCCAAGGAATTTGCAAGTGGAACATTTTGTGACAAAATTATAAATTTAATTATTAGGAAAATAACACAATTTACTTGCATTCAATTGGGTCCACTCCTTAAATGATAAGTGTGCCCTTCTTCCTGATAGCCCGTGTAGCTTAACCTACTTAAGAGCCCTATCATATGATTGCAATATTATTAAAGAGCCTATATTTGCTACCAGAAAGGATAGTAAGTCCCAGGAGCAATATTATTCCATCTATTGCTGTACTTAATACCTTTTGCAGTTCCCTTCACTTAGTCAGAATACTGAGGGCATCTGGCAGAAAAATAAAAATAAAAGATCATGAACATGCAACCACAGAGAGCAGACTGAGAAAGCAGAAACATTATTCCAAAAGAACAAGTATAGTAAAATTCAAAGTCTAAACCTTAACACCCTAGAAATCCTAGACAAGCAAGTAGGGTTATTGTCTGTAATGAAAGCCATTACGCTGAGTTCCAGGTACACCTTGTTGAGGACAGCATCATTGGAAAGCCCTCGACTGTGACAAGCAATATTAATAAAACCACAGATGGTCACCGATTGGACAACCATAACAATTTGTAACCAAATACATTTATCGGAACCTTTCCTCTAAGAGACATATTATTCTCTCAGCTGCTGCTCTCTCTCTCTCTTTTATGGTCACAATAACTGGAAGCTCACTTAGACTGAGGAACTTGGCAAAAAAAACCAAAACCCATCCAAAACTATTTAGCAAAGTTCATGATCATGTGGGTTCAGACCCCCCACAAGCCACTCAAATTTTATGTATTGTGCCACATGGGGCTGATTTCCTGTTTTGCTATATATTGTTAGGAACATTCCTTTCATTTTGCAGCCATGCAAAAAAAAAAAAGCCTGTGCACTCAGATGGGGCATTGCAAAAATCAGCGCAATGAAGTTGCAAAATGAGAGACTGTCGGACATCTCTTCTGTATGAAAACTTCCTTCAGGCAGAAATCTCCCCCATCAGGAAGAAAACTCTGAGCTCAACTTTCTGGGTTCCATTCTGCTAGATTTACACATATCCCAGTTTAAAAAACAAAGGTAGGGAGGCATTTGCCAAAGGGCAAATAGAACTGATGCATCCCATTTTTACAAATTTAGATTTCTTTCCCTATGAAGGTTCCATTTAAATTTCCACTGAGGCTCACTTAGAAGGATTGAACACTCTAAATCTGCTTCAGCCACTGGACACCATTCTTTACTTACGTTTTTGGATGTAAAGTTATCGTTCCCATTTGTTCACTTAGTTGCCCACTCAAAACCATTCATATCTGACAGCATTTATGTAAGAGCCACATGGGAACTAGCCGATAACCTGGTGTTGCCTGAGTATTTATTTATAGGGGGAAAATGTCTGGATCAAATGTAATTTCTAATGTTGAATTTTCCCTCTTACCAGATGGAGCCTCCTTTTGGAGTACTGTGAAGCTATTACCATGGCAACTCTGCTGCGCTGCACAGTAGAAGCCATTTTACTGCAGTACAGTAGAAGCCATTTTAGGCACAACAGGCTGTGTGTGTTTAAAAGAACACCCCCCCTCAAGAGGTTTTAGGGGTGTCTTACCCCCACAATACTTTTTTTCCAGAGAGTAAGTCATCTGTGTACCAAGTTTGGTTGAAATTGCTCCAGGTGTTCCAGAGTTATGATTAAACACGCACACGCACACACGCACACACACACACATACACACACGTATATATATATAGATTTTCCAAAGCTGCTTCTTATTTCCAGCTGTTTCAGCAGAAAAACTGGGCCTGTAGGAACTGTGGGCTCCTGTTCAGGAAACCCTCTGGCACATGAGCAGAATAAATAAGATTTACCACCCTTTATATAGCAATATCTTATCCCAAAGCTGATAGAGAGCACATTTTGTGCTCTCCACATTTACTACCTCCACATTTTGATTCCTACCTCCTACCTCCACATTTTGATTCACTACTTACTTCTCAAGAGGGGGTATTTTCCCCCTATTAAATGTATAGTTATTCTGGGCAGGACACTTTTAAAACTGCAGCTCTATATTTTATAGCACATGCAGACTCTGATCATAATGATGGTAAAAATAAGCCATTTCTGATCTGTGCTGCCTTCCCTGCAGGGATCACTCAGTTCTCAGGAGTTTCCCAGAAACTTCTTTCTGGGAATAAGTTTTTTTTTCCTGGCAAACATTTCTTTGTATATGTTAAGAGTCCTATTACCTTCTTGTTTCCTCCAGGAAAACTTTATTTTCTCCCCTTGTATATTTATATTGCCTTCCTACCTTTTCTAATACCAGTCCAGACAAGTTTGCTGCATTTGAGATCACACAATTAACTCATCCTATTTGTTTCAAAAGGACCTCAAGCATCTCTACTTAAAAGTCAGTGGGGCTTAACAGTACTTCAAAGAAAGCAGATAGAAAATAGAAGATGATTAACTAGTTCTGGGGACAGCAGTAAAACACTGTGCCCAAAACAGAATTCTGCCAGCATCATCAAGGACCCTTGAAGCAGGTAATCAGGGGAACGAAAAGGGTACCTGTCCATAAAAATACTTTGTTTCTCATCTTGAATCTGAAAAGAACTTTCGGTGAATAGTGGGGGGGAAAATACAGACAGTCCTTGATTTAAAACAGTACGTTTAATGACTGTTCAAAATTACAGTGGCCCTGAAAAAAAGTGACTTATGACAGTTTTTCACATTTACAATGTTGCAGCATTCCCATGGTCATGTTTTGTGACCCAATAAGCAAAGTCATTGAGGAAGCCAGGTTTACTTAACGACCGTGTGACTAACTTAACTGCAGAGATTCTCTTAACAATGATGGCAAGAGAGGTCATAAAATGGGGCAAAATTCATTTAACCGTTAACTGTTTTACTTAGCAACATTGGGCTCAATTGTGGTCATAACTCGAGGACTACTTGTAGATGGAAAATCCATGGGAAACACCATTGAAAGAACTCACAGGAAAGCGTATTGTTTTATAGGTTTTTCTTTTTGTTTCTTCATACAAATTATCATTACTTTGATTAAACAGTTTTGAGAAACTAAGAAGCTTACAAGCTAAGGCAAGAAGCAGCGGTAGGTTCCTACTGGTTTGGCTGAACAAGTAGTGGTTTAGCGGCCTCGGTTGCTGGAACCAGCAGCGACTCGGGCCTGTTACCCCCCGAACTGGTTCTCTCATCTTGTTTTTCGGTTCTGCACATGCGCAGAACAATTTTCATTGCATAAATTCCCCCCCCCCCCATTTTTTAACATTTTGCGCATGCACAGACCTATTTGAGTGCAACATGTGCACACCAAACTGGTAGTAATGCCGGCAGCAACCCACCCCTGGCAGGAAGTTATGTGTGATTATTGGGAGTGATACTTTAACATAGAGCACATACGTTGACAATGCTGAAGTGTAATGTTTCCTTTAGGATTTGGTTGTTATCCTGACATAAGTTTCACGGACTGATCAACTTTTCCCACTTTGACACGTTACTGACATTTTACCTCCACACATGAGAACTCTGGAATGAGGTTTCTGAAGAGGCCTTCCCTCATGAAAATTGCATCTGCATGACTTAAAGAGGGACCATTTGGGGGGAATCCACGCCTGGTTTGGAATCCTCACCACAAGCCTTTCAAGAGAAATAGCTCTATGCATAAGTGCGTAAGAAGACAGGAAGAGGGTCTTTGGATAATACTGTAATCTGCCCAGAATTATCCTGTGGTGAGATGCAGGGATGGGTTGATGCTGGCATTGCTACCAGTTCACTTTGCTTGTGCACAGTTGACAGAAAATTGTTCTGCACATGCAGAACAATGAAAAAAATAGTAGAAACCAAGTCGGCAATGGCAGCAGAGACCAGGGAACCAGTTCAGGGGTGTGGCCAGCCTGCTGTCCCTCCCGGTTTGGCAACCCAATCCCAATTTCCACTACTGATTTGCCCAAACCAGTGCGAACCAGTAGCAACCCACCTCTGGTGAGATGGTTGGTCAATAAATTTTATAAACAAACATATAAATAGGTTTCTAAAGTGGTTGAAATGTATTTGAATATTAGTAGCTCGGGTTGGTAGTTGGGCTGTTGGGCTGAGCTTGGCAATTTGGTTGCAAACTTTTCATCACCATTTGAGGAGACATCGTTAATGTGCTTTGAATTGTGCTCATCTGTCAGAGCACATGGCCTTTAAATACCTTTTTATGTGATGCAAATTAGCATGGATGTTGTTTGTTTGGCTACTTCTGATCTGACTTCGGAGTGTTTGATTGGCTGATTGTTGTTACTGAGATGTTAGGTTGTGATTTTTGTTGTAGCATAGTAGGGTGCCTGTTTCTTCCTTTTTAATGCTATATTCGGGATTGCGGTTGATGCAGTTCTTTTGTTCTCAGCGATTCGTGGACTGGATTGATGTCCAAATGCCTTGGATATTGACTTATTGGTGGAAAACCAGGCTTCGAGGGATTCTCTTTCTCTCCTTGATTTCACCTGGGTTGCAAGTGACAGGTTTCCAAGGTGGAAAAATCTCATTTTGTAAAGTGACCTGAGAATCCATGTATGAGATTGTAAATCCCCGAATATGCTTTAGGAAATGTTTAAAAGCATTTACTTGAGAGAAGACCATCGTCTTCTCCTCAGAGGACGGTATTCCTTGTGTAGGTGGCTCCATTTATTCCTTTGTTGGAGGAAATAGATTTCTATATACAAAAGAGTGTAGGCATCAAAATCCCCAGCATGTACAAAAGAAACTGTGGTGCAAGATAGGAACAGTATGCCTCAACTTTTATCTCAGTGGCGCTCTGTGTTATTCCACAATTGGTTTTTTCCCCATCAGTAGAAAAAATTATAAACAAATTTTGGAGCCGTTTGAGGGTGTCTTGATTTCAAGGTAATTTGTTATAGAACGCAAGCCATTTTATGAAATCTGGTAAAAGCCCACAGGAAGATAATTCAATCCATCTGAGAAATGTGGTTCACCACAAAGTACAAGGAACCCCAGTGGGGAGTCCTTTTTTGACCCTCCTAACAAATGCCAACATGAGCTGCTAAAATTTGCTTCCTGTAAACATGCTGGATGTTGTAAATGGCTATAACATAAATGCAGAAAAGGAGATAATTGACTGGGTAAGGGACATTAACAGTACCGAAGAAAGAAGGGCTGTAATTAGGAGTGCTTTTTTAAAAAGCAGCTGAACGCAACTACAATTAAAAAGAACTACAAATAGTCCTTGTTTATGTTTATGTTTATTTTATTTGTATCCCGCTCCCATCTCCACAAGGGACTCGGGGTGGCGCACAAGGGAATATTAAAACCGTAATACAAAAATACAATATAAAATAGCAGTATAAGCAGTTAAAACTAAATTAAATCAATTTAACCCTTGGGCTAAAACCCTTAAGCTAAAATCCCCACAATTTTACAATCCACTAATTAATAATTTGCTACGGGCAGCTAGACTCAGGCCAGGCCGGCCTGGATGAACAAATAGGTTTTCAGGTGTTGGCGGAACAGGCGGAGGTCAGAGATGACACGTAAATCGGGAGGAAAGGTAAAGATAGGTGAGTCAGATCAAAAAACAGGATCTTTCATAGATGTGAAGAGCTGACTTACTGCCATGGTTCATAGCTTCCTGGCATAAGATATTTCTGTCAAATAAATAAATTCCATAGATTGTTGTGTGCAGGGCCGAATTCTCAGTGTAGATACTTTTCTGCCAGTCAATCTCTTAAAAGAAAAAAGATGGTGTCATGCTTTAATAAAATTAAATTATGGAAGCTGCATTTTTATCTTTTATGCTTGGTACTCACAGAGATAATTTCTTTGTCTTGAACATCATGGCAGTTTCCATATTTTCACAGGCTCTCGTTGCTTGAACTTGTGCGAGACACGTCTGTGCCAATAGTCTGTAACCTTATGTCACAATCTTCCGACTTCGCAACTTCAGATTTGTGCAACCAGGGGTGGTCAAAAATTTGCTCAAGGGTCTGTCTGTCTGAAGGCCTCAGGGAAAGGCACCATTTGATCAATTGTTGGGATTCTGAAAAAAAAATAAGGAGGGACAGCAGGTCAGCCATTGAAACGATCCGTTCATTAGCGGGCAGAGAAATAATCTGAAATGGAAGCTGGTATGCATTTTTGATATTACTATAGGATTTTTTTTTTAATAGGAAAACATAATGGAGACATCTCAACACGCAAAATGTTATTCTTACTACCCAGAGCAGAATAGGACAATTGGTCAAGGAGAACTGAAATGAAATGGAACAGAGACTGAAAGAAAAATTGATTGTTGATGTAGACTAAACTTAAATTACTCTGGTATTTGGCAGAACTAAAATGAATAGAGCTTTTAAACACTGTACATGGACTCAGCTTCATATTCTCATTTAATTTATTCCCAAGGAAATGAATGTATGACATCATGTTACCTTGGAATCAGATAATATTGAACAACCTAAAGATGTTCCTTATAGCATTTGTAGGTCATTTACTCTGCTCCTCTAAAAATAATATAATCATTTTTATTTGTTTAATATAGTCTTCTAAAATATAAAATGTGCATATATTTATATAAATCACATAATAATAGAAGGGGGGCATTTAAGCTGTTCAATGGCCTGGAGAAAGAATGCGATTATAACCAGCCTTCTTGCACATACAGCACGGAAAGAGGGCTAAGAAAATACCTGCAGAATCCTCACATTCTGACCATAAACTGTTTCAACTTCACCCCTTGGGACGCTGCTATAAGGCATTGCATGCCAAAACAACTGACATAAAGACAATTTTTTCCCCATGTGCATCACTCTGCTGAAAAGCTAATTCCCATAGTATTGACTTATGTCTACGTATATTTACCCGTGTAGTATGGCTGTATTTCTATTAGCCCTCTAATCTTTTCTACTACCTTCTCTTATTGATATCACTATTATGATGTTTATTCCTTTGTTATTTTGTATGTAGGGGACTGGAGGATAAAGCATACGAGGAATGGTTGCAGGAACAGGGTATGTCTAGTTCAATGAAAAGAAGGACTAGGGGAGAATGATAGCAGTGTTCCAATATCTCAGGGGTTGCCACAAAGAAGAGGGAGTCAAACTGTTCTCCAAAGTACCTAAGGGGAGAACAAGAAGCAATGGGTGGAAACTAATCAAGGAGAAAAACAACTTAGAACAGAAGTTGTGAATGCCCCAACACTGGAAGTCTTTAATAAGATGTTGGATAGCCATTTGTCTGAAACAGTATAAGGCTTCCTGCCTAGGCAGGGGGTTGGACTAGAACAGGGGTCCCCAACCTTTTTGGCACCAGGGACTGGTTTCATGTTAGAAAAATTCCGCAGACCTGGCTCGGCTGGGGTAAAGGGCGAGTGGGGGGAGGGGGAACAGGCAGCGCCTGCGCTCTCCTGCCCTTGCCTGTTCCCCCTCCCCCCTCCCCCTATACCCCGGTGCGGGTGGTGGTGAGTTGGCTCACTCACCCCTCTTGGACCCCCAATGGCGCGAGTGGCCGTGCCTGCACTCTCCTGCCCCCGGTGCATGCTGTGCTCAGGGGGCTGCTCCCTCCTCCTACTCTCCAGCCCTTTCTAAGAGTTGCGCCGCTCACTACGGCACAGTTCCTATCAAGCCATGGACCGGCACCGGTCCATGGCCCGGGGGTTGGGGACCCCTGGACTAGAAGACCTCCAAGGTCCCTTCCAACTCTGCTATTGTATGGTATTATTGTATGTACACTGAGAGCTTATGCACACAATTCCTTGTGTGTCTAATCACAGTTGGCCAAATAAGGTATTCTATTCTATTCTATTCTATTCTATTTCTAGGTACATGAAGAATTCTATCATATCTTTCTTTATCCTTCTGTTCTCAAGGCTAAATATGCTTGATTCCTTTCATCTCTCTTCAGGGGTTGCTTGTTAGAAATGGATGTCACCCTATATCTATCCACCACTCACCTTAGAAGTAAGTTCAAAATATGGTGTTCTGTTGTATTCCCAAAATATATTTTCCATGTTATGTTGCCTCATATCCTTTGGATTAAGTTGCTTAAGGTGGTTGCAACACTGCTCCGTCTACTTGGCAAAGGAAGGAATAGCCTTTCAATTGTACCAGTGCTTACCATATGCCCTAATATGTTAGACCTGTGACTAATGATATTTTTTTTGTTGCTTGCCATATTTAGATGAATATTCCATCACTTCCTGTATTCTTGGTAATGGCTGATCTAATTTAACCTTCCAGTACTAAAGGTTCTTATAAGTAACAATTATTTTCTAATGTATTTTGGATGTTGACCTATTCACTATGCAGTATTTTAGTTACTCCTTTTATTTTCATTTGATCCTCTTGGAATAGATTTGTATCTGTCCATGTGCCTTTTAACATACAAATTCTAGGTTAGTTACTTTCTTCTGAATTCAGAGATCTTTTGAAAGAGCTTCCTTGTATTTCTGTGTCTGTTTCCATCTTTAATGTATTTAAAGTTATTTCAGGACTGTTGTTTCTGAGAGTTTTGTGGGGGGGTTTGCTTCTCTGCTCTTCTTGGCAATTCCCCTGGTTTATCCCTACTTCCAGTTTGCTTCCTTCTCCTTCTTTAATTTTGTCAGTTTCTTTTCATATTCATGTTTAATAACTTCTTTAAGTCAATTCCACACTTTCTCTGGTTTCTAATAATGAGGTTTAGGACTTCACAGCAATCCCTGATGTTCTCCTTGGACCTCTAAAGAAATAAATGAAGCAAGGCACAGCATTCATTTTCTTGACATTAATTTTACCTGAGTTGTAATCCATCCATTTATACCTAGTCCAATCATCTTTAAAAGATTCAACATTTATTTCCACATATTTAGAAATATTTGGGGGAATATAAAGTCCCAAGTACTGTACTTAACATAATTAGTGAAAATCAACTCCCCAACTCTTTGTATAATTGCGTTAATATATTGGAAACTAAGGAAAATAAAGATTTATCTCAGTTAATCTTACAATACTTCTGAAATCTTGTCTACCCATATAAAATGAAGCAGAAAAGTAGAGTACTTATCCAAAATTGCTAACATATCATTGTCATGTAAAAAATAATTTGCACTTACATCTCACCAAAGTAATACTCATATTTCTCAAAGATTGCTTTTACAATAATTTGTGTTCAAGGTTCAAGAACCAAATTTAAAACCAAGAGTGTAAGTGAGAATTTCCACTGAGTGCTACATTATAACTCAAACAGGTCTGAAATCATTCTTATGACTCTAGCACAGTTACAGATAATAACAAAATCCCTTCGAAAATCATCTTGAATCATCTCTTTAAGCTGCTTACATCTGCATTTTGTTGCTTTAAGGGTGGATGTAGAAACTTATTTTGTATACTTAAAGTATATATGTCTCTGTGCATGTAAGACCTACTGTATTTATTTATTTATTTATTTATTTATAGATTTATAGACCGCCCCCTCTCCCCAACGGGACTCGGGGCGGTTCACAGGCAATTTAGAAACAATACAAAGTACAATAAAATTAATTACCCTAAATACATATAAA
>JAPKID020006957.1:0-10443 GCA_026931265.2 Tropidonophis doriae | reverse complement strand
TATTGTTATGATTGCAGCCCTTAAAGACATGGTTTATAATTGCACCATTGAAGAAAAATATAATTTAAACATAAATTAATTGTAGTTTACATACATTGCCATAAAATTCAGTAATTATACAATTGAATATTATTTGATACATCAGAAATATCTTTCAAATAGCTTGTTCAAAGTGCGAATTGCATATGCATTCTATTTTCTGTAATTAAACATACTGCTATGCAAAAAATGATTGATGTCTGGAACTACCAGTGTATACATCAATCGTTACAAACTCAGTTTAACGCAAACCACCCAGGATATTATATATAGTTGGTTAAATCATCCAGTACAATAACATATCTTTTCTTAAACCTCTAACATCATTATTATATAATTGTAAAAGATCAGAATAGAGAAAAATTGAAGTAATATAAATCCCTTTGTTTTATTATATGCATGCTAATTTCTGTACTGTTTATAAAAAAATATACATTTCTTTTATAGCCACGTCATGAATACTTTAATGTCCCAGTATACTAAATGACTTCATTCATCATGCACACAGAGAGGCGCTAGAACTGGCTTTCTCATGGCAGAACGCTTTTCCTCAGCTTGGTGAATCCAATCATCTTGAACAAACTAGTGTATATCACAGTTGTGTGTTTTGTTTTTGCTGTTTGTATTTTTCCTTGTCCTTCCATTTGCAATGTTTGTTTTTCTTCGTATGTTTTGTCAGCATGCTGTAATTTTCATGTTAAAATATTTAAATTATCTCATTAGCACTTGACATAGCATGTAAAACTTTAGCTTGAAATATTTTGCTTAGCTTCATTTTATCATTTAAATATTCAACCCCATGGTACAGTATTCTATCAAAATGTATATAAATATAATTTATGCATCTTTCACATAGAAATCCATGGATGTTAACTTACACACTTTATCCAATTAAACAAGCCTTCTAAACATATCATGAAAAAACAACCCCGAAGGCCACAAATTGTGATACGTGTATATTAAACAGATTTCCTTCACTGCTAAATAAGTTTAAAATAAGTACATTGATCTTGCATTCTCTAATGTGTGCATAAGGTATTCTTTCTGCATGTAGTCTTCCATTAATTTCAATTTAGTGTAGATTTATATGGATATCTTCAATGCATGTATGGAGCTGATCCAAATGTTGCAATAGCAATAAAATGTTTATAAATGTACAGAAGCAACTACCAATGTATATGACTAAAAACCCTTCTGATTTTATTCTAAAACATAATAAATAAGTCATAATAAAAAAGAGACATGACTGTTGTTACAAAGTTAGACTTTCAAAATGACAGTTAACAAAGAAAATGGTTTCTGCAATATAATCAAATATAGATACAGCATACTAGAGAGAATCATTTCAAACAGGGAATTAATGTTACTTCCCACTACATCTGGGAAGCATGCAAGAAGCATTTATATTGCAGATCTCCCTCCCTCTCTGAATGTATATGGTATCGCTTCTGTGAATGTACATGGTAAATGCTGCTTTGCATTCTTTTAATGTCTGGCTTTTCAAACTGCTACAAATGGAGTGCTGATGGCGGTGCAGTATTGTTGCACCTTTATGTAGCTGCATGCTTGTAAATTACTGTGAATTTTTTTGGGCATGACTATAATAAACTATTGCATGCACTTCTCACGTGACTGGCTTTTTTCCCTTCCATTTCTTTGCTGTGAAATAATTCATATTTGTAGAATTTACCTTAATTCTAATTTGCAGACATATGAAACCCTTCTGAAAAAAGATTAAACTCAGCTATTTCTAAAAAGTTGCACATTTCTAAAGAGCTACTATTTTATACCCCTTAAATTGTGTAAAGCTACTTTCCCCAAGTAATATTTGAGATTCGTTGAGGGTATGCTGTATCATCGTTCATGATATATTATTAAATGTATAAAACACATTTTTTAAAAAATACTATGATGCAAAAAATGCATAGTGATACGGGTATGCAGGTTTTTATTAGATAAAAATTGTGTATCTTTTTTATATGCTGGCCTATGGCCATAATAAATATTCAATTTGATTTAGACTTCATATAAAGAGATCTATTAGTGCAGTAAAATCCAGCTATATTTCATTTATCCAGCTATATTTCATTTATTGGATTACAACTCTAACTTTCATGAGAAATTGCCAGAATCAAGTGGTGACTTTGAAAGGGAAAGGTTGTGGGCATCTGCCCGTCCTCTGAGCCAATCTTGTTTTTGGAAGTTTGCATAATGAATGAGGGGGCCTTCCCTGGTAGTAAATCTGCTGAATGATGAACGTTCAAAGTGATGAATCTAATAAAACTTATTTTTCATAACAAAATTATGATAAAATCCAATTCTGTGTATCAAATTTATATATGTCAGCACAGAATAAATATCTAAATAGAACACTTGCTGCTAGTTACTAATACAATTCAGAAGTGTTACAATAGTGCCTTTTGGGAATTCAGAATGTTATTTTTTTATTTATTACATCACACCTTTACTATTTAAAAAAAAAAATCAAGGTGACAATCATCCAACACACCTCCACTTCATATTTTCCCCACAACTGAGGTGAGTTGGACTAAGAGTGACTGGCCCAAAGTCACCCTACTGGCTTTCAAGGTTAAGGCAAGACTTGAACTCATGGTGTTTCTAGCCTGGTGTCTTAACTACGAGGCCAAGCGGGCTTTCATGTTCTTACATACTTGTTGCATTTATATGGAAATATTTCTAAAATTCTGATTTTTTTTCTTTTTGGCTATACCTTTTTAGGATGCTAAAGTAAGTGATTTTATACAAATATTACTGGCTGTGCTTTGAGTACATTGGTATAAGGAAAATGTAATTTGCTTTAACATTTTATTTGCAATTGAACATTTAAAACATTGATCGTTAACTTCACTAGCAAAAGTAACATTTTAATTAGCCTTTACAATTATTTTCTAAATATTTTATCCATATTTGTTAAATATTTACATTTTTAATCTCAAATAATATTACTTTGGTTGAATTCTTTAATCAGATCGAACATTCACATTTATCAAAGTGTCTAGCGCCTGTGGAAGTTGAACTTTATGTAGGTTGCCTTCTCCTTTATGACCCATAAGCATTTCACATAATAGAAACTTTCCAGTCTATTTACTTGACTAAAGAAAGGAGGAAAGAATTGCAGGAATTGGGAAGTGTATCAAATACAGTTTATTTAAAAAAAAGGTGAGATGTAACTTCCTGAAATTAATTTACCTCTTAAATATAATATACCTAGCTTGGCAGGGGAAAAAACCTCTGTTAATTCTTTTCTTTTTTTTCTCCACAGGAAGCAGAGACCCCTCGTAGTGTTCTTGAAGAGATTGGACTGACATAAATCTTTTCCGATGTCTTTACAGTGTCCCATATAAGTGTAAATCTTCACTGCCTCCATGTAATGTTAGCTAATGATGTTATGATGCTAAGTGTCAGTATTATTGTTCTGCTGAGCTACATATATTCAGATCTATGAGAAAAAAAAATCTATTTATTATAAAGTTTAAAAAGGGAGCAAAGTTTTTAAACCTTTTAAAATTGTGGGATTTTACAGCAATTTAAACCACATTAGTTTTAAAATATTGAGTCATAGATAACAATTTCAATAATTATTCTTTGTGAATTACTTTGCCAAAACATAATGTATCCAATACTGTAATTTGTGTTACATGCTGAGAACTATTACATGTGGTAATGTGAAATGTGTTAACTTAGTTTTGTATAGCTGAAGACTTTTATTAAGTCATTTTAGGTTGTCACAGAAGATTAGACAAGTACCATATTTACAGCTGTTTTATTTATACCAAAGAATTATATCAAGATCTCCATGTCAAACTATTGTAAACTGTCATGGCAGATTCATTTCTAAAAATTCAGTTATAAAACATTGTAAAAATTCCTTGGAATGAAATTCTAATTTGAATTAATATTTTGCAAAGGGAATGTAAATTGAAGTTATATAAAGTGTGTTAGTTTTTTTAAGTGTAAGTACTGAAAGTCTTTTCAAAAGGATAAATTCAGATATTGAAACACACTTGACAAAAATGAATTGTTAGAAAATATCTACTCATTACCAGTATTATCTGCTGTTTGAAGTCAATTTGAACAGCTATATTATTAATTGTAGCTGCTCATTAATATTCCACCTTAGATTCTAGATTTAATCATAGTGCATTGTGAACACAGCAGAGAAGCAAACCTTACACCATGCCTTTGCTCGGCATGTTCACATTTTTGGCTGCCATGGTATGCAAATGCACATTTTTATGGTGTAGTGCATATCAAAATACGACTTCTAAATATGCATAGCACAAGACTGCATGGATATTACAAAGCCATATTTTGTTTATCCTCATGTGAATTTTGCTAAATTACTGTAATACGTTTGAAGCAAACTTCGTTCAGAGCATTTTATTTCTGGAAGTATGTTGCTTTACATATGCTTGTGTGTACTTTCTCATATGTAGACCTCTTCAATAATGTAACTACTAAATTGCCTTCTGGTGGGTCAATTTGCTATAATTGATATTCTCAAATATTGTAATGCATTAATATGCTACATCAGAAACATACTGAGTCCCAATAGAAGAGTTGTGGAATTAGTAAAGATTACATGAAATACATACACTGGAGTCCTATGTTTAACTTAATGGGAACTGGAAGAATGAAGTTCACGTGGCATTAGAATGGTCCATTTGCTATGTGTGAGGTTGAAATAGGGTGGAATTACTTGACATTTTAAAATGTCAAACATTTTTGTGTTTAAGGTCTGCACTGTTGCCTTTGTGTGTTTGTTTAAAAAGCTTTGTGATGTAAAGTAAGCTGTGTAGAATCTCACTGGTTTAGTTGTAATAAATGTCCATTTTTACTCCAGTACTGTGCCTGTGTATTCAAAAACTTATGGAATGTTTGTGTAAGCAGACTACTTTATACCAATATTGCCTTCTTTTAAAGGTAAGTTATTAGACATGTAAATCATTGTAGCAATGAGTTAATTTCTTTAAAAAGTAATGAGGCTGCTAAATGTCAGCTCATTTCTTTTATGCCAGTGCATGGAAGTAATCTGTAGCCATTTGCAATGATAAATATTTGGACTATATATGTGTGATACAGCTTTACATATTTGGAAATAAAGCAATGTTAAACTTATTGATACCAGTTTCTGAAAACTGAAATACAAAATTGTCAACTGAGACCCATGTTAGTCTATGGTAGCCAAACATGACTTTTGTAGCATCTTTTGAAATTTTATTATAAATTTTTATGAGCTACAGGTCACTTCATGAGATAATACAGCAGCTTAACTGATAAAGGATTTTAATGAAGACTGAGGCAATCAAGAAAAAAGGTGCAAATCACAAAGTCTATGCCTTAAAATAAACTTTGTTAAATATTATAATACTATGTTCTGATTTTTTAGATTTATAGTCCTATGATACACTGAAGTATACTTATTTAGAAAAATTGTTGCAATATATTAAATTGTAGTTGCTTTGTAAGCAGTTTTACTATAGTTGGAGTTACTAAATCTGAGGCAAATTTCATATTCCTTAACAAATTCCTTAACAAAAAGGAATTCAATATTTTTGGGATGTGGGTATTCATAAGTCTTTTGTAAAGTTTCAAAAAATCTATTTTTTTGAAGGAGTAGAATGCTTCAGAAATTACTTGAGCTCTATTAAAATTAAAGCTGAAGTAGAAAAGATGCCCACTGTAATCCACAGGTATGCAAAAAATTATATAGGACAAGGAACTTGAATAGCATGCCAAGCTAGAAATTTTTTTAAGATCGGCAGCTATGCATGGAAGATGCTCTTTATAGAGGTATATTTATATTACCTGTGTTTAGGTCACAGCAAGTGGCAACACAAAGTTGACCTTGGCTAATCTTAAAATGGCTGAATAAAAGAAAGCTTTTCACAAATTTAATACACAGCAGTTTGACAACTCCCGTGGCCATTCAGTCACATATACTATCACATTTAGAAAGCAGCAGGATGGAAAAAGCATGCTAATATTGGATGCTGGTGATTCCAGCAAAGTACTGTTTTTCTTAGGGTGTTTTGTAGTATGGAGAGTGCTGAATGGAAATATAATTAAAATGTAATTTTGTACAAATATGAAATTATAGCAGACTTATTTAATGCACTTATTTATAAACAAAGTGTAAGCCAAAGATTTTTGTTACTTCAGTTGTTTAACTCACAACACAATACATATTTTAGCTAAAGAATTTAAAAAAGAACATCCTTTTTTCACAGCACGTTAATTAAACAAGTCCCAGGGAATGTATTTCATTTTTTTCTTATAATTTATTGCAAAACTTTTAAGATAGGGTAGTGCATAACAACTTTATTTTAGAGCACAACAATGTACAACTGATCTAATAGAACTATAGATAATATTTTCAAAACACATCGAAGTCTTAAAAGTAATTCTCCAGCAAGTTCAGCTATTCCTTCCTTTGCTACTAGATGTCTTTCTGTCTCTATTTCTGGTAGGAGATGGACTTCTACTACGACTACATGTCAGGCTCCTGTCGCGATTCCGTCTCTTCTTTTTACTGTGTGACCGTTGCCTTCCACGACTGTCCAGTTTCTCAGAAACATGACTTTTCTTATGCTTATGATGAGATTTTTTTCTTTCAGACTCTCCATTTCTTTTATTGTATGAATGATTGGGACTCTGACTGTTCCTTCTTCTTGATCTGCTATAATGTTCTTCATAGTACCCCAATCTATTTCTCCTTTCAGAGTTTTTACTTGCCTCTTTAGCCCAGTCAGTGGAAATGTGAATATCTCTGTTGGCTTCCCAAAATTCATTATTTGGATTTTTGAATACGTGAAGAAAGTTACAGTGCTTCCCTCTTGGACATTTTTGCCTTTCAAACAAACCTGAAAAAGGATTTATTTTGATAGTTATTGAATTTGAAGTCAAGAATTTGAAGTTATGTTTCCATTCAGTACACTTTGTGATTTATCTATGTCTGCAAAATCTTACAGGTATCTAAAAAGCCTCTTCATCATTTACACAATCCATATAATCAACCAATGAATTGAAATATTTATGCAAAGATGTTTTCAAAGCTTTTAGCTTTTTCCGGAATATCCCATACACAACTCTGCATATATCTGAGAGATATTTTCCAGTATATTCAATAATACACCAGTAGCTAAATATGCTGCATTTTATCATACTAAATTACAAGTCCTAGAAAAACATGCCAATTGAGACCTAGAGAGCTCATCAACTTAAGTTTTATAGCAGCATAACATTTATTTCATCACTTCCTACACAGTTTAGAATTATTGATTTTTAGGCAGACTCACTGCAAAAATGCAAAACCCTCATCACAAAGACAGAAACTATCAAGAGTTTTATTGACTTACCACAAATAGCTGTTTTCCACCTTGTTACTGGACAAAACTCACACTGCAGCTGCCGCCCTGCATACCACCGACCATTGAATAAACTGAGAGCTTCCTGACATTCTTGTTCTCTTTAAAAATCAAATTGAGAACATATTGCTCGGCTGTCATGAAATTAGAAGCATTAAAACAAGATACTAAAAAGCAAACAGAAAACATCTTGATATGCCTTGTCCTACACAAGTGGTCATCGACTGTTGTTATGTAAGTCACCATGTGACTCCAATTTTATAACTTTTTTGCAACAGTTGTTGAGCAAGCACAGCAATCACGAACACTACAGTTGTTAGGTGAACCATTGTTCACTAAGGCAGTTTTTGCTGGAAAACAGAAATAAACACTGTTTTTTGGCAGAAATGGGAATCATGGCATGTAACCACAGGATACAAATGTGTAAATGGGTAGGTTGCTGAGTGCCCAAATTCTGGGGGCAGGGGGATTGGCTCAGATCTTTAAATCTGGGTCATAAATATCTTTTTCAAGGTCCATTATAACTTCTAAGTGGCTGGTTGTAAATCAAGGGTTACCCGTGCAGGTCAAAGCACATGTGCATTGAATTACCGTAACCTAATGTTTAATAGGAAGGATCAGCATATGATTAAAATTATTTGTGTGATAGGGAATCTTAAAAAGGAACAGCTTCTGGTTTTGTGAAGGAACTCCCATTCACATAATCCACTGCAGATTTTACAAAACAGACCAGAGTTAAGGAAATTAATGCTCAAAAGGGGCCACTGAAATGCTGAAATATAGTTCCCTCAGTCACAACCCATTAATGCTTTGCCTTAAAGCTTTTTGTAAGACCTTTATTAAATTGTTTATTGTTAAATACTTACGATTGATATTGAACATACACATTTCCTCGAAGATGAGGTTCAAAGTTACAGCTCACCTATGTAAAAGAAAAGACATCATTCAAACTATATCTGGGAAAAACTAATCCTCATACCATTTCCCTTAATTTTGTAAATACAGTTTCTTTGTTTATATTAAGCTTCAATCTTACACAAACTGTATTGGGAATTAGACTGTCAGGACTTAGTACTGAACAAGGGATTATTAGACAATAATACATGTTTACAAGGTATACTATTTACAGCAGCAAAGCATTAATTTCATCATCCTATTCATAGAGCTATAAGGTGATTGTGTGCTCACTTTCAGCTTATCTTAGTAAGCAAACAGCTGTTTCATAGGTAGATGATAAGCTTGTAAAATTCAAAACCATTTCTAATTCACTGTTAAAATTAACATTTTGCTACATTCCTCAAGAGCTTAACTTGAACTTGTTTTGGCATTCAGCTAAACCTTGACCTAAGACCAACTGGGTCATTTAACTGTTTTCTTGTTGGAATAGTGTCAAACTATAAATTTTCCATATGTGTCCAAGTTACACACACCTGTCAATGAGAGCTGGGATCAAAGAAGACATTAAGGAAACTAATATGCCAAGGCTACATAGAAAGGCAGAAAAGGAGACAAAAAATGCTTCCTTATTTTCCACTTATAAACTGACCAGAGGATCATCATTTTTTTCACTTTTTTTTGGCTTAAGGGCATCCCTTGTCAGATTTTTTTCAGCAAGAAAAACAGTCATTTATATCCAACATATGAACCTATTCTGCCTTCACTCTTCTTTCACACAAGACTGAGATCCTACATTTTCCAGAATTTCTCAGTTTATAAATGCACAACTAAGGCATGCAGACAATACCAAACGAAATCTTTTCATACCTTGAACTGTATCACCTTCCCCACATTTTTGAATTCAGGAAGTACGTCTTCATAGAAATCTACGAACTGCTGATAAATTTCCTCCTCACTGTATTCTAGACTTGCATCTGTGTCATAGTCATCTCTCTTACACTGTTCCATCCCAAAAGTAACAAACATTCCCCTGATAAGAAGGGTCTGACTAGAGCTTGGATAATGATGTTTCCGGGAACACCTACAATTAAAAAGAAAAAGGTACTGAACCTATTAAAAGACTGATCAAGTATGACATGTTTCACTAGAACATTCAGCCTAGTGAACTATAAATGTTAGCAACATTTATCACTTACTTAAAGCCATTCTTGGAGCAACAGACATTTTAATTTTGGATTATTAAATATATAGTTATGGTGTCTCACACATTGATTTGAGTAATTCTCTAGTTATTATTAGTCATCCTCAATTTCCCCCTGTAATTCTTGTAGCATACACAGAAGCTTCAAACAAACAAAATCTTCTTTCACTTGGGATAGGAAATGGAGAGAAAAGACATTACTTCATAAACTATTTATCTGAAGTGCTACCTTACATGCTGTCCATTTCCAAAGTGTCTTCAAGAATGCAAGCTTGTGATGAGAGATTGGCCAGTCAAAAGATATAAAAAGAACATATATGGCTCATTTCAAATGCATTCATTTAAATGATGTTTTTTCTTTCAGGATACAGGTTTTATTTTTGTCTATACAGTATCCTGAACTACATTTAGATTAATGCATCTCACTATTAAAAATGTCAGTTAATAATGTATGGGTCAATTCCTTTTATTTTATGCAATATCTGACTCTTGTCTTCAGCTAGAAAAGACAAAGAATGAGCAGACCTGCATAAGTTCCAGAACAAATATTATAGAAATAATGTTGTCACAATAATTCTGAGTAACACAAAAAATAAAATAAGGGAATATAGTTAATTATATCTTGAAAATTGAATACATTTTCTCTCATTCTTAGATGCATCATTCAAATATGGTGTCTCGCCCATATTTCCCTGAGGTGTGGCTTGAGGCTTGCCACAAATATGGCAGAGGTAAAAATACGTCACAGATTTTGCATGAGAATTTATTATCCTAAGGACTCAGTACTGAAGCCTTTTCACTAAAGTATCCAAAGGAAAATAATATTAGGAGTGTCAAATTATACCATTAAAAGGAATTTATTAAATAAAAATCTTTCCTGCAAAATAGAGCTACTTATTCACCATTTCACTGTTCTGA
>JAPKID020006956.1:0-10443 GCA_026931265.2 Tropidonophis doriae | reverse complement strand
AATAGGGACTCAACACTACTTACTCTGTGTGTGTGTGTGTGTGTGTGTGTGAGAGAGAGAGAGAGAGAGAGAGAGAGAGAGAGAGATTCTTTATTTTTGTGAAAGAAGAGAGAATCCTAAGAGAAGAAGCATCTCCATGTGCTCCTAACCCTAGCTTGAGTATGCTTGCCTAGCTATTCCTAAAGGACACCTCTTCATGAAGCAGCCTTTATTCTTCCACGGCCCATAGGCAAGGTCAACATGACTCTGGGTCCTTCCGAACTGAAATTGAAGTGGTGTTTTCCATCTTCTCCTGACATAAATCTTGCTCCTTGCTTAACTCATGCTGCTTTGGCAGCAATTCAGCTGAGGTGATGGAAGGCAGGATGTGCCTAGCTTCTATTGGCTGCTTCCCTCTAAACACCTGTAGTGGTCAGATCGTGCAGGTTGTACTGTAGGTGATGCAGTTGAGATAACATATTCTTCCTCATCCCCCAAATCCCCCATGCGTCATGTGGGTCAGCAAAGGGTGCAAAACAGATGGATCTGGGTATAGATCCCCCTACATCAGAGGTGGGCTCCTACCAGTTTGACCTGGTTCGGCCGAATAGGTAGTAACTTGGCTGGACACGGTTCTATCCTGGGCACTGCCATCTTTATTTTCTGTTCTGCACTTGCACAGAACAATCTTCATTGAAAAATGTATTTTTTCCCTTTTTTAATGGTGGGCATATGCCAGTCCCAAAGATGGACTGTTTTTCACAAAAACAGAGGGAATTTTTTTGCTTTTCCACAGCCTCTAGAAACACTCTGCAGGCGCAGGACTGGGGGGAGGAAATAATGCCCTCGTTTTTGCAAAAAACAACCTGTTTCCCGCCCATTTTTCACAAAAACGGGGGTATTTTTCCCTTCCCCTACCCTGCTGAAGACTGCTGAGTGTTCATGAGGGCTGTGGAGGACAAACACTTTTTTTTTCTTACTAGGTATTTTGCAAGTTCTCCCTTAGCTCTGGCAAGGCTGGCCACCCCCCATTCCCTATTAAAACTTTTCACCACAGTTTTGATGAGCATACTTGATGAGGGGGTCATGTGACTGAGCGAGCATGAGTGATGTGAAGTTTGCCATGCCCATTCAGTCACATGCCCCCATCTAGCCACGCCCACCAAACCAGTAGTAAAAAATGTTGAACCCCACCCCTGCCCTACATGGGATGTTGGTAGCTATGTTTACAAGTTGTGGGGGCTGTTTCAGCCAGCAGCATTCCTTCTCCATGAGCTGGCAGGTCATGAGGAGATCTAGGAGGAGATCTGCCTCCTTGATTATCCTACTCCCAGATGATTAGAAACCACAGATGACTCTGGAATAAATTACTGTGCTTAAAATGAGGCTAACTTTCCATAGCCAGATATATTAGATTACATTTTCAGTTCAGCTAACATCATTAGGGTAGGCTGTGTTCAGTAGGTTCTCACATTGTAATAAACTATTTATTTATTTATTCAAATTTATTATCACTCAACTCCAGTGAATTTTGGACTAGAATTATTTTAACTATGGTTTATTGAATAAGTCACAAATGCTTGGAAGTTCTATAAAACAACTAGACTGGCTAAATTCACACAATACATTAAGCCACAGGCAAGCAGTAATATTTCGGATTAGGCTGTTCTGTGAACTCAGCTCATTACCGATTTCACACAATGTTCAATATATAATAAATACTCAGGTAAACTGCACGGTTGTTGGCTTTTTTAATGTGCTCCCTATTGTTTACAAAACAGTTTAAGAATTACTTACAGTCTCACCACAGGAAATCTGGAGAGAGTAACTTTTAAAAATGAAATTGTAATTCTTGCACATTTTGGCTATTGGAAAATTACTAGGGGGGATTTCCATTTCATTTGGTGCTCTGGAAATTCCCAATCAATCCCTATATCTGGATTAGAGCAAGCATACACAGCACTCAGTTCAATTATTTTTATACATACATACATACATACATACATTTATTTGTTCTTTTATACCGCCCTCTCTCCCAAATGGGACTCAGGGCGGTGCACAGGAATAAAAAATATAAATATAAATATACAAACATCAAATAAGTTTAAAATTAAATTAAATGAATTTGGCCCATGCTAAGACTTAATTTAAAAACCCAGCTAAAAAATTCAATAATAAACATAGCTATCTCAGGCCGGCTGCATGGAAGAGGTGTGTTCTAAGTGCTCGATGGAAGAGCGAAAGTCCTCAAAGTCCACAAGACCATTGTGCGGAGGTTGGGGGGGCAGGTTGTTCCAGAGGGCTGGGCCTGCCACAGAGAAGGCTCTTCCCCTGGGAGTCACCAGCCGGCATTGTTCGGCGGATGGCACCCTAAGGAGGCTCACCCTGTGGGAGCAGACAGGCCAGGTGGAAGTATGTGGCAGGAGGTGGTCCTGCAAGTAGCCAGTTCCTATGCTATGGAACGCTTTAAAGATGGTCACTAAGACCTTGAAGCGCACCTGGAAAGCCACAGGCAGCCAGTGCAGCTTGCGCAGGAGAGGTGTTATATGGGAGTATCTAGAGACTGCCAAAATCCCCTGTGCGGCCGCATTCTGCACTAACTGAAGCCTCTGAGTGCACCTCAAGGAAGCCCCATGTAGACAGCATTACAGTAGTCCAGGTGGGAAGTGACGAGAGCTTGAGTGACCATGTGTAAGGAGCCAAAATCCAGAAAGGGGCGCAACTGGCATATCAGGTATACCTGATAGAAGGGCCCCCTGGTTATGGCCGTCACATGGTCGTCCTAGGACAGCTGAGAGTTCAGGAGGACACCCAATTTGCGTGCCCTTTCTGCGGGAGCCAGTGTCTTGCCCCTGATAGCCAGAGATGGAACCAACTGGCTATGTTGTGGTGCCGGAAACCAGCCACTCAGTCTTGGATGGGTTGAATCGGAGCCGGTTCCTCCCCATCCAGGCTCGCACAGCCTCTAAACACCAGGACATCACTTCGACAGCATTGCTGGGGTGGTCAGGGGTAGAGATGTACAGCTGGGTGTCATCAGCATACAGATGGAACGCTACCCCATAACCACGGATGATCTCACCCAGTGGCTTCATATAGATGTTGAACAGGAGGGGCGAGAGGATCGACCCTTGCGGCACCCCACATGTAAGGGGCCTTGAGGTCGACCTCTGCCCTTCTGCCAACACAAATTGCGACTGGTCGGAGAGGTAGGAGGAGAACAACTGTAATACGGTGCCTCCCAACACCAGCCGGTGCAATAGGATACCAGGGTCGATGGTATCGAAAGCCACTGAGAGATCTAACAGGACCAGGATAGAGGAACAGCCTCTATCCTGGGCCCTTCAGAGATCATCTACCAACGCGACCAATGCCGTCTCAGTGCTGTACCCGGGTCGGAAGCTGGACGGGCGTGAGTCTAGATAGGCAGTTTCCTCCAGGTGCTGGGGGAACTGTCCTACCACCATACTCTCAACAACTTTCAGTAAAAAGCGAAGGTTGGAGACTGGACGGTAATTAGATAACACAGCTGGGTCCAGGGAAGGCTTCTTGAGGAGGGGCCTCACCACTGCCTCTTTCAGGATGGTCGTTAAGAGCCCCTCACTCAAGGAAGCATTAACAATCTTCTGGACCCAGCCTCGTGTGACCTCCCGGGAGCCAGTACAAGCCAGGAGGGACACAGGTCCGATAAACATGTGGTGGCATTCAGCCACCCCAGTATCCTGTCCATGCTATCAGGAGTCACTGGGTCAAACTGAGCCCAAACAATAGTCTCAAGGCCTGTCTCTGTCACCCCGTCTGGACCAGCCCAATTGGAGGCTAACTCGCCCCAGATCTGACCAATTTTATTCTGCGGATACAATCCAAATTTCTCTGCCCAATCCTGCAAAGGAGGGAGTGGGTCACCCTAAACAGGGCAGCAGGGCGGCAGAGCAGTTATCTGTGGGTGCAATAAGAATTGTGAGATAGTTCCGCTTTGCTGCTTTTATCGCCACAAGGTAGGTCCACAAATGCGACCTTGCCCATGTTCGGTCAGGTTCGGTGTGGGTGGACCTTCAAGTGCTCTCTAGGCATCTCTTCTGGTGTTTCATGTCCCTCAGCTCCTCGGAAAACCAAGGAGCCAAGGTAGCTCGATGCCGAGTGAGAGGCCGCAAAGGCACGACCCGGTCTGAGGCCCCTGCAGCCGCGCTATTCCAGGAGGCCACTAGGTCCTCAGTCGAGTCGTGGGTCAGGGATTCAGGCATTGGCCCAAGCTCTGTCTGGAATCTTACAGGGTCCATCAGGCGCCTGGGGCGGAACCATATTGGCACTTCTGGTTCCGCCTCCCTGCAGTGGGGTGCAGCAGTTGGAAAGTCGAGCCAGAGGAGAGAGTGATCTGACCATGACAGGGGTTCGATGACTAATTCCCCTAATCCCAGAGCATCTAGCCACTGGCCGGAGGCAAAAACAAGATCCAGTATGTGTGTCCCGATGTGCGTGGGGTCATGAATTACTTGGGTCAGGTCCATGGCCGTCATGGAGGCCATGAACTCCCGAACTACCCCTGATGATCCTCCTACTGATGGCAGGTTGAAATCCCCCATGACTAAAAGCCTGGGGGTTCCAACCGCCACCTCAGCAATCACATCGAGGAGCTTGGATAGGGCTGCTGACACGTAGCAGGGAGCCAGGTACACTATCAGCAAGTCCAACTGCCTCCCATGACATCACTTCATGTAGAGGGACTCACAACCGGCTGTCTGCGGCAGAGCGGTCTCCCTAGGCTCAAGACTTTCCTTAATAACAACCGCCACCCCCCCACCCCGGCCCTGGGCCATGGCTGATGGAATGCCAGGTAACCTGGTGGGCACATTTCTACGAGGGGAACTCCTCCCTCGTGGCCCAGCCAGCTTTCCATGATACCCACCAGGTCCGGCTCCCCCTCCAACACCAAATCATGTATGAAGGGGGCTTTGTTGACCATGGACCTGGCTTTACACAGCATCAGCCTAGGGCCCCGGCTCTGAGATCCCTGACCACCTGGATTGCAGGAGGAGCTCTGGAGATCAGAGCGTGCAACCGCTTGCAAACAGCGGGTGCGTACTCCCAACACTTGATATGGTCTCCAGCTCCTGCCATATCCGCCCTTTCCCTGGACTGTCCTGATGGTAAAGCCCTCTGTTAAATCGACCTTTGCCCCTCTCCCAATATCGGACCCTACAGCCTCCCCGTCCAGACCGCGGGCTGACCTGAAGATATTACTTGGTGGGTTGATTCCCTTACCCACATCCTTTTTACCAGATAACCCTCCCCCCTCCCTGGGTCCCCTTAAAAGCCGAATTAAAATAACCCCTAAAAAACCCCTTAATCTCTGTTTCTGCCATGGAAGGACACTCAGAGCAGGTCCTCTCAAAAAGATCTGACCATCTATAACACATACTGGAAGACGCAACACATTTTTTTCTGAATTATATTAACTGTCACATTTATCTGCATAAGGCATAGGCATCTTCAGGTAGAAGTTGTAAAATTCTTATTAGAGACAACAGAGAGTCATTTTGTGACCCACCAGCTGCCAGTGGAGCTGGTGGCAGAGGATGAGAAGGTTGGGGTGGAACGAGAGCCAGTCCTGGAGTCTGGGGAAGGCTCTGATAGAAGCTCTGCATCGGAATCAAAGATAGAGCCAGGGCCACCTGACATTTCCCAGCTGCCTTCAGAGGTGAATATAAGTGAGGAGGAAGAACAGCTGGCGGCTATTCCAGATGCATGCAGGGGCAGAGCTGTTAGGAAAGAACAACTGAGAACAAGGAGCCAACTCAGGAAGAAAGGCACATGTGGACGCTGAATGGTCCCTCCCTGGCTGGGGAATAAATAGAAGGAAAGAGGAGGGATGGTTGCAGGAGACAACTATTCAGATTTCTTTTGGAACTGTTTGCCAGACCTTAATTTACAGCCTTGCAGCTGGAAGCTCCCAGCCTGGCAATTATCTCAAGGAACTGATAAGGTCTGTTACTGTAAACAACCCAAGTTATTGCCTAGACCTTTCGGTGTGTGAATGCCATTAATTCATAATAGGTACAAGGCTTTTCTGGGACAAGGAGTCTGTTTATTGGTTCTGTTAAGGCTGAGTCAGAACAAGTCATTTCTGCTCGATGTTTGCAGATCTAAGCAGACCCATGGTCTGATTCCATATAGATTGATGGGCCATATATAGATCTTTTCCAGGCTTGAATTTCCATTTGGTTCCCTGCATACATCCCTAAGACCTATTCATTCACACAGAGAGGGCCTCCTCCAGGTGCCGTCAGCTAGACAATGCCGGCTGGTGACGCCCAGGGGGAGAGCCTTCTCTGTGATGGGCCCCACCCTCTGGAACGACCTCCCCTCAGACATACGCGTTATCACCGACCTCCGCCTGTTCCGCCAGAGGTTAAAAACCTATCTTTTTCACCAGGCTGGCCTGGCCTGACCTCACGCTGCCTTAGTTCTTCAGACTAAAGCAATTTTAATTGGGTGTTTTAGGGACAAGGTTTTAACATTTTTATAAATTTTAGCACGGGGTTATAGTTTAATTCGATTTTAAATATTTATTATTCTGTTTTGTATGTTTTTAAATTCCTGTGCACCGCCCCAAGTCCCTTTGGGGAGAGGGGGCGGTTATATAAATCAAATAAATAAATAAATAAATAAATATATAAATATATAAATACATACATACATACATACATACATACATACATACATACATACATAAATCTTTGATATAGAAGATCAAACATAAATTGCTGCTTTATGCATAATATGTAAAACTAATAATCTGCGATATGGGTAACCATAGAAATCACATCCATGTTCTTCTGTATTGCCAGTTCTACTGAGACATTCACTACCAATCAATTAGTCCACTTTAATTTAGGATTTATTAAATTTAAATTTAATTTTCTGGGACACTCTGATAGCTTTTATTTACCATATCTGTTAAAGAATCAAGATACATTTTTTTCTCTAAAAGCAGCACAATTTTGCTACATTATGTGTAAGCTTCATCCACAAAGTTAGATTAGTTATTATTAGGTGATAATTTTGTATTGTTCATTTTATTGATTGTAGTTCATTGTTCAGCATCTGAAATAATGTTCTTTCTGTCTGTCTCAAAATGAAAAAAATATATACCTGATAACTTACCTGGAGTTCCTAGTTAAAATACAATAAATATTTTCAGAACATCAGCATTCTATTCTATATTTTTCCCCTGAGGTTATTAAATTCCAAAAAGATCTTAGGGTGATATATGGTTCACGTAGATGACAAACCGTGGCCTGTCTCACTAAGAAAATCACATGCTATGGATTTTCATCAATGGAGGGGGGATTTATCTGTAGCGCTAAATAGCACAATCTGGATGCAGATCAGATAAACCTAGACTCTGGTCCCTTTAGAATGATAATTAGATTCAGAATAAGGAACGAGCCTTATCTAATAATTGCAATTGTAAATACCATATCTGGAAGAGACAATCCCCAAACCCAGGAAAGTATGCTATCAATGTATGAGAGGAGAAGAGCTCAAGGTTCCAGTTTGTAAAGAACAGCTGAAGAATTATTGAAGAATTACAAATCATTTTCTCCCAACCATTCTCCATCCCTTTTCCCTATCAATCTTGAAATTAGCCATGGCCCTTTGCCTCCTGCCACAGCAAAAGAAGTTGCATCTTGGATTCTGTCCTTCCCTTCAGAAAAGGATATTTCTTAAATCTGTAAAGAGTGGAAGGGAGGCCACCAGCACCAATCTGCCTGGTCAAGATGAGGGAGGGGAACAAGTAGCTTGTTCAGGCTAAAGTCATCCCTAGTAGTTCCTCTAAATACACCAGATCAGAAAGACTAGAATTCTGAGGCTAGAACTTAAACTATGAACTAAGAACAGTCTCTTACAAGTCTGTGTGATTCCACTCATCCCTCTTAGACCTCATGGAATCAGGAATGATCTGCCTGCCTCACTTCAAAATATTGTTGGTGTTTCCAGGACTTAAAGAATGTTTCAAGCCCTCTGTGCTTCTGAAGTAGTATTGCATATTTTTATAAAGGTCATTTCTCCTATTACTTACAGTGCCACAATCGAAAATGGAGGGAATAAGTTTAATTAATACATTTTATTTTTATTTATGGTCATGTGGGGCGGAAAGTACATTCTCTCTGAGTTCTATGGTTTTATATATCAGAATATAGTATAAATGAGGACATGGTGTAATATGTTATGTGTTGTAGTTCACCTGAGATTTTATTTATCTACTTTTAAGAACTGCTAAATTCTTAAAAGTAGATAAATAAAAGTTGAGGCTTGAATAAATTTGCATTAATATGCAAATCAGCTATAAGCAGGGAGAAAAATGTGAGAGTAACATTGTTCCCTCCTTGGGTTGTTATCACTAATATCAGTTTGCTTCTATCAAACTATGGAATGAGTTACGAATATGTATAAAGAGATGGTGGAAGTGTTTAGTAATTATTTAAAAGAGTTATTTAATGAGGCATTGACAGAAGGTAAAATCCCCCAAACATGGACAGATGCCTATATATCCTTGATTCCAAAGGATGATTCAGAGTGTATCCTAATAAAGAATTATAGATCTATATCTTTATTAAATACAGATTATAAGATTTTCTCATCAATTCTGGTGATAGATTAAAAAAATTTCTAAGGAGATTTATACACCCAGATCAAAATGGGTTTCTACCAAACCGGCAAATAATGGACAACCTTAGAACAGTAATAAATACTCTAGAATATTATGAACTGCATCCCAGCAAACATTTAGCTGTGATGTTTCTTGATGCCCAGAAAGCCTTTGATATGGTAAACTGGAAATTTTTACTATGCCAAATGTCCAAAATGGGATTTGGACCCAACTTCAAGTAAGCTATACAAGCAATTTACGTGGTGCAATCTGCCCAAGTATTATTCAATAGAGAAATGACTGGGAAAATTGATATACAAAGAGGTACAAGACAGGGATGCCCCTTGTCACCCTTGTTGTTTATCCTGACGAAATCATCAGCAATATAAGCTTCAAGCATTCACTGATGATCTCGTCTTTATTTTGGAAGATCCATTGAAATCAGGCCCCAAACTATTGGATGAAATTATTGGTTTTGGAGAAGTAGCTGGCTTAAAAATTAACCAAGATAAAACTAAGTTCTTAGTCAAAAATATGGGAGCTAACCCAAAGGCACAACTTCAAGAGATTACAGGGATACAAATTGTTAAAAAGGTCAGGTACCTAGGTATTTGGCTGGCCGCTAAATGCTCATCAATAAAAGAGTTGAATTTCCAGAAATACTGATGGAGATGGAGAAAAAATTACTTGGAGAAATATTCAACTCTCAATTTTAGGACGTATCGCAGTGATTAAGGCTTATATTTTACCAAAGTGGCTGTACTTATTCCAAACTGCCCAGTTAAATTAGATAATGATTTTTTTTAACAAATTGGAAAGAATAGTCAGCAAATACAAATGGATTGGCAGGAAACCGCGGATAAAAAGGAGAGCACAGGACAAGAAGAGGATTAGGACTTCCTTATTGGGAGCTTTATTATCATGCCGCTAACTTAAGCTTGAATTAGGGACTGGATACGACTCTCAAGAAGATGGGTTCTAACCATTGAAGGGTATAATCCATTCCAAGGCTGGAATGCCTACTTATGGCCAAAGAAGAATAGTCAATACAAAATGTTTTCTAACCATTATATTAGAGGAATATTAATAAAATCATGGCAGAAGGTGAAAGGCTGGATATATATGAAGATTTATTGCTGATTCGTCCCCTTAGAAGCGGTAACGTATTCAACAATCCATAACCCAAATAGGAATCTGAGATACAAAGATCTTTTAGATGTTCGAGGCAACTTAAAACTCTAGGGAAGATTTACGCACTGAGAGAATTGAATTAGAGTGGTGGTTACATTTACAGATGAGCTCAAGATTCAATAAGGATAAGCAGGAATTTGGAATAAATATATCACAACAGGAACTAGATAAGATCATTTGGGATGATGATATTAAATTTATCTCTAAAGTTTACAATTTTCTTTTGCTCCATAAAATGAAAGGGGACCCTGTGAAAGATACTATGATTGCTTGGGGGAAGAATGTTGGCCGAATGATAAAACCAATGGAATGGGAACAAATTTGGACCCAAAATACCAAACTCACATTAGCAACGGCATTTAAAGAAAATATTTACGGAACAGCTGTGGGAGCCGCCGGTTGCTCCGCTGAGAGCTCCCAGCCCAGGCATTCGTTAGAGGCTTTTTTTTTGACATCTAAAGCCTTGGAAAACTCAGAAACCCATCGGGGGTTTTGGGTGAGTGGGCAACTTTGGGTAGAGTCCCTTGCGAAACCCCAGAAGGTATTTTTTGCCTCTGGAGTCTGGGCAGGGTGAGGCTCCCCTTACAAGTTGCTGAAAACTCCGTTCGTCTGGGAACCGC
>JAPKID020006955.1:0-10444 GCA_026931265.2 Tropidonophis doriae | reverse complement strand
AATTTTAATTGTAAATTTTAAAATTGTAAATTTTAATTTTAAATATTGGGTTTGGGGGCAGGGATAATTATTTAATTCAATTTTAAATTGTATTTTAAATTGCTGTGTGTTGTATTTGTTTTAATTTTTTCCCTGTACGCCGCTCCGAGTCCCTTTGGGGAGATGGGCGCGGCTTAGAAATCGAATAAACCTAAACCCATATCCAATTTTAGCCCCTTTTCCAGCATTCACATAAAATGTAAAGAACTAGAAAATCTCAGGCTCTACTGGCTTTTAGACCAGCAACTTGACTACTACATTTCTGGTGGTTCCACTACTGGGTATGCCAAAAGAGGCAGGTAGAGCAAAGCAGAGTGGAAGAAGGTGGAAAGTTCAGAACACTTCACAAAAAGTGAGACGCTTGTTTGCTTCACCAAATTGCTTTGAATAAGCAACAGGCACAACCTGCCTTGACAAACTACCTCCCCACACAAGGCAGAGCCACTCTGGAGTGTGTCTCCCACACCCCACCCATGGCATTCCTTCCAGATGGTATGGTCCTGGCTAACTGTGGAGGATGGGAGTCAAAATCTGTACCAGTCGACTGCCTGCACCAGTGCAGTGCAGCTGGTGATGGGCATCAGCCAGAGGATCTAGATTAGCCCAAGTGAGAAGAAGGATCTGTGCATGCTACGTGAGGTGGTTAGGTGGCATCTGTGGAGGGTCTCCCAGGACCTCCATTTGGATCTACCACTATGCATTTTCTCTAGGAACTTTTGCAATGTGTGCTGCAGGGTGCGGGGAGCACACAGAGCTGCAAAATGGTCATTAGGGCAAAGAACCGCTTGTTAAATTATTTGAATCCCACCATTGGTTCACATCTCTGTTCAAAGGACATGGGAATGAAATATTAGATATGTAGCCTGATACCGTCCTTATTTTAAAGTTCCAGTTTCCAACAAACTTTGAAGAGGAGTTTAAAGAGACAAGGAAGCTCAAGAGCTGAATTAAATCAAGCATTCCATGAAGATTTTGTAGTAATAATAAACTATCAGTTCCAAATTTTGGAGACAGGCCTGAAAGTATTTAAACTTGGGAGGGGGGGAAAGATTGACCTGGAAAAGACAAGAGTAGCTTCTGTCTAATGTATACATGATTCATTCCTCTTGGCATTTCATCTTGGGATTGTTCTTAATGTTGTGGGAAGACACTTTAATAGACTTTTCCTTCTTTAGGCAATAAGTAATATGTTTGAGCAATGAACAAATCTTTTACAGGCATCCCATTCCAACTCCTGCTCTTTATATATATGAAGTCTAATTAAGCACAAGAATATAAGCTGCAAATACATTGGTTTCATCTACAGTGTAGACACATTGTCATTTCTCTAATATATCATGCTTACCTGAGAGATTGTGAAGCAATTAAGAGAAATAATGTCTTTAAATAGCTAAATAATACAGAATATATAGAATGTTCAAACATTTTATTCAATAAGGTTTACTTCTTTTGTGAAAAAAGGGGGGTTCATAAAACAGGCTGTGGGAAAAACTGCTGTAACGAATTTTAAATGTCTCAAGCTAAGAAAAAAAAATCCATATTTTCTTGTTTGAAGAGAAAAAAGCAAACATACTTCCTGCAATGATTTGTAAGGGAGAAATATTCAGTTTCACTCTCAGGTTTTTACATAAAAGGTGAAGAAACACTATGTTCTAAAGTAAGGTTTAGATCTACAGGCATAAGCTGCCAAACAGGATAAAATGCAAACCATAAATACAAGATGATAACCAGAAACCATGTTTAAAGGATTAAAGAACTGAAGAAATAACTTGTTTATTCTCACTGACGAAAAGGTCAAAGACAGACCCTCAGGCCAAGCTTCAGGTATTATTTCCATATGCATCAAGTTGCCTAAAACTCTAAATTTTGATGCTTTCAACCTTTTGTAGGAAAGAAGATGAACAATGAATATTTCATGCAGCAACATCATTCACTTGTGAATACCTTGGAAACTATTAAAGTGCAAGCATAATAATATTGTCATCAGAGATAGGAAGAAGATGAAAAGCCAGAAAATCATGGCTATATTTCCTTTCCAGAAATAAAAAGGCTGCTCTTTGAAAAAATATATATTTGAAAATGGATTTTTGAATAAGACTACATCTTCAGAATTAAAGAAGGACTAAAAGCTGGCTTGTTCGTTTCCTCAAGGAGGAACTGCTATCACCATAGTCTCCTTCTCCCATATTTAGTTTGATATTATTCAAAAATGAAGATCAACTAATCCAGGGGTCATAATAGCTTCGTGCTGCAATTCAGATTTGTTCAGAGTAAACAGGCATTCTTGCTTCTGACTAGATTTTCTACGCTGCCTGGAACAAGGTTTAAAACAATTCCAGATTCTTCTTTTTTTATAATTTAACATTTTTATTGAGTTATAGAGTAATATAAAATAAAAAATACAAAGTAAATAGAAAAGCAGTGGGGAGGGAAAACAGAAAAGAGAAGTTAGGGAATAAAGAAAGCAAAGAAGCATTGATTACAGTCTGTTACTGTAAAATAAGGCATTAACATCAAATCACAACTTTTTCCTTTTTCCTGATGGTATAAACAAGCCATTTCTATAGAGATCTGTCAATCTAATTGGTAAATCTCAAAATCAAAGTTTCATTCTTCTCCACATCAAGCACAAAGTTCAGAAATGGTGTTCATGTGGAAACAAAAGTACTTATATTATTTTCTTTAAAGAAAGTGGTCAGTTTTGCCATTTCAGCCAACTCCATCAATTTCTGCAACCATTTGTCCATAGTAGGAATTGAAGTATGCTTCCATTTTTGTGTGTACAATAGTCTTGCATATCTAAGTAATTCCAAATTCTTCTTAATTGGAGAATGTCTTCCAGCATAGTGAAAGTGTGTGTGTGTGTGTGTGTGTGTGTGTGTGTGTGTATGTGTGTACACAAAGATGCTGTGTTAGGAAGACGGTCCGGAATATGGGAAAAGCCACAGAATCATAGACACCAGCAAGAAAACTCAGAGGCAGTCCCCCGATAATATAAAGAAAGCCTTGGGAAAGCTTGCCAAGCAGACAAGACATACATAAGCAGAGCCAAAAGGCAGGAAGAAGACTTCGACCAGCATCTGCAGAGAAGCATCCAAAACAAACCAGCTTCATGGAACAGCCCAGGTGGAGTTCTATGAACCAATTTCAGGAAGAAAGAGAAGCTGTGCGTGCTGGAGGGATGAATAGCTCCTATACTGCAAATCCTTAGAGATGTTATGAAAAGCTTTCCAAATATAATTGGATTGTGTTTGGCTACAAGAGCTGAAGACATGGGAAAATGAGAAAAAAAAACCATTAACCTAAGAAACAGTGGAAATGGGAAAGAAATTGCAGTGATAGAGCAATATAGAACCAGGACATAGAACTATTCAGGTAGCAATTTATAGATGAAATAAGATAGAAATAGTTTCAGGAAACACAGATAAATGTAAAGTGGTAATAGAACCCTACATTAAGGTAGGCAATAAGAAAAAAGGAAACAGGGATATAGTCAACATATTTTTTTTCAAAAATAGAATATTTACAAATATTTTATATTTATATAATATAACAACGTCTAGTGGGGAAAAGTAAACCTACGTTTTTGTGTCTGTAGTCTGTACAAGACCAAGAAAACCCTAACAATCTAGTTCATAAATACACAAGGGGGCAATTGACAGTGATGCAGGGTGACAGAAAGCATAGCCTCATGCTTTCTGACTGACTTTCTCTGTTGCCTCAGAAAATGAAACATTAGAAACAACAGCAGAAAAAAATCCAAATTGGTAGAGAAGAGACAGAGAAGTTGGGAGATACAAAGGGTTTTCTTAACAGGCAGAGAGATGACTTCTGTTTTGCTTCAGAATTACATTTAATAATATAATGCTTGTTTGATTTTTAGCTGTGCAAATCAATCATTTACATATATAAAGATGCAAATAATCATTTTTCTTTTGACTGCCTGATAAATCCTCATCTATACCTGAGTTAGGAATGCATGTCTAGGAACCTGTTGCCATCTTTAGATTTTTAGAACAAAAAGGCTATCGGGAGCATGGCAAATTACAAAATCTTGGAATGATTTCTGCATTATGTGTGTGTAAACATTTAATACTAACTTGTGTCCCCACAACATAGGAGGCACAGGCTTTTTACATGGCAATTATAAACCATGACTCGTAACTGGCTGGATTCAACCATGCATTAAGCCAAAACCAGTCAAATCAGTGTATTATGAAAAAAAAAATTGTGTCAAAATTTTGAAATATCTCATTAGCAGTATAAAAAATAGTTACTGGGGATACTAGTTACTAAGATACTGAGGAGAGACCAAGGAAGCAGAAAAGGTTTTCCCCCCTGTTTTTTAGTGTGGACATGAAAAATGGCTGGCAGTCAGTCCATTTCTTACCACATATAGTTTTTTTTTTTTTTAGTTTTCTGACACTTCTTGCAAACCTAGGAGGAATCTGATGTCAGAGTGGCTGTTGTGGAAAACCCTAGGATTTTTCTAAAATAGTGTTCCCTGTAGGGGAAGTTTAGGAAAGGAAGAAAGTTTCCTATTGCTATTATCACTATGCTTTGAATGGATGGAACAAATGGCAGCAATCTGTTATTAGTAAAAAATTGAAATGCCTGGGCTAAGATATAATAAATACAGCACAAAAATCCATGGTTCTACCACCTTAGTGGAAAATTCACAGAAATCTAAATAGCCAATTGTCCCAAGCAGTTCATGTTCACATTTGTCATTGAAATTGTAAGGAATAAATTTTACTGATATTTGTAATAAATAACATGTCATATCTACTTGCTATGACATATCCACATATCAAGTTACTGTTGGCATTTTGATACTTAAAAATAGGATATATTACTTTGGGAATACTATGAAAAAAAACCAGCGCTCAATTCATTTATTGCTTGGTATCCTGAAAAATAGTAAGCAGCTGCAAAGCCTCTATTCTGATTATCTATCTAGGGGCATTTATATTTACACAATATTTTTTTAAATTATACTTGTGTTTAAATTATACTTGTGTTGCAATCAAGAATAAGTACTTGAGCAGAAAGAATATTAATACATGCTTTTGTGTTATACAAAGGATCTTTGACAAGGACAATAAATAAATGGATGGCAATGAATTCTATTGTATTTTTCAATTAATAAATCAATAGTTATTAATGGAGTTTTAATAGAATAAGGATCAAAAGTGTGTAGACTTCTGCTATGATGGACAATGTTCTGTTGAGACGATGTTGCTAAATAGGAAGAACTTTATATCAGGATTAATTGCTGTCTTATTATACTTTCAATAATATGATAAAAATACGCACTTGATTTATTTCACTCAAATTTTCACTTCGTGAAATTAAAGCGATAATAGAATGATCCATTATTGGATTTCTCTTAAACACAGAACTAAGTCATGTTTAAAGGTACTTATGCTATGTTTAAAAGTACTTATGCTATGTAAGGGACGTGGTGGCTCAGTGGCTAAGATGCTGAGCTTGTTGATCAAAAATATCGGACATTCAGCAGTTCAAATCCCTAGTGCCATGTAACAGACTGAGCTCCCGTTACTTGTCCCAGCTTCTGCCAACCTAGCAGTTTGAAAGCACATAAAAAATGCAAGTAGAAAATTAGAAACCACCTTTGGTGAGAAGATAACAGCGTTTTGTGCGCCTTCAGTGTTTAGTCATGTTGGCCACATGACCATGGAGATTTCTTTGGACAGCGCTGGCTCATTGGCTTTGAAACAGAGATGGACATTTCCCCCTAGAGTCATGAACAAAGCAAATATGTGCAAGAGTAACCTTTACATTTACCTATGCTATGTAAAATTGATTTATGCTAATGCAGTATTACTGTTCCTTCAGTGGTATCATAAATGGGCAAAAAACAAGAATCATGACAAGAAGAAATGTACAGCTGAAATACTATATATTTAAGGAGAAATTAACTAACAGTGATGACAATTAACCAGTGGAACAGCTTTCCTTCAGAAACCGTGGGAGTTCCATCACTGGAGAATTTTAAGAAGACTTATCTGAAATAGTACAGGTTCTCCTGCTTGAGCTGGGAGCTGGACTAGAAGATCTCCAAGGTCCCTTCCAACTCATTCTATTCTTTTCTATTCTATAATATCAACAAAAGAGAGGTCATAAGAAAAAAATTCCTTTGAGATAATGGCATACCTAAAATTATTTTTATCAATCTTTCTCTGGCTATGCCCTTTCTAACCATGACACTATCATTCCATTATAATGCTTAATTTTACTCTTGTCTTCATGATGTTGCCTTTATCTTATGCCCAACATGGGTGAGACAGGTTTAAAAAGTCAATAAATGTATTAGTAACACAATAGTATTTTCCCCATTTATTCCATCATCATCCAAAAATACCTTCAATGTGAGTAAAATGTTACATTCTTTGTCGATTAATATAATGCAAGGAAGTCATGTGAAGAGAAAGGAAAAGAAAAGGAAAAGTTATGCTAGTTTTTGTTTTTACTCAAGAATGGGTGAAAAACTCCACTGGATTAAGACCATTTGGCACATTTAGTTATATACTGTACATACATGGTGGCTGGGTGAAACTATTGTGAGGTATGATTGAGTAACAACTGACAACCACAGATAATCTTCTTAATATACTGAATTATGTGATCTGTTCTCAAATTAGAAATAAGGTGAAATTTTATGACATATTTTTAAATATTTTTGTGGGGTTTTTAAAATTGCTTAAAATTGTTTTTAAAATTATTCTTCATAACAAAAGAAGAATAATTTAAGGATCGTGTACAATACAGTTTCTTTTATAGGTTTCTACTCTAAAAAATTATTATAAAATGTTATAATAAAGAAATATTTAGAAAACTCCCTTTGAGAGAATGTGGTTCTGATAACTCACCAAAATGATTGCCAGATTAAAACACAAGAAGTGTCGAGGTTCTGAATCTAATTAAGATCAGCATGTCAATACAATAGCAGTCAGAGTCAGTACCAGCATCTAATTACTGTGAAGAGATTAATGAACTTTGGAAAGACCAAAGCTTTTCTTCTCATTAATTAGGAGCAGATTGGATGTTTGCTCAATAGGAGAACCACCAATAAAACTATTTGGCAGTATGGAGATGTTAGCATGTAAAGCTACAACATTATGATACAAAGAAGCAAAACAATTGTTTTATACTTAGGACCAGCACTATAATTAGCAAATAGGCTTTTATAAATAAATGAATATAGGTAACCCTTGACTTAGAACTGTGCATTTAGTGATCATTCAAATTATAATGGCCTTGAAAAAAGTGATTTATGACTGTTTTTCACACTTCTGACCTTTGTAGCAACCCCATGAACATGTGATCAAAATTAAGGTTCATATTTATGACCACTGCTCTGTCCCAAGACCATGTTTATTATTATTATTATTATTATTATTATTATTATTATTATTATTATTATTATTATTATTATTATTATTATTCAAATTTATATCCCGCCCTTCTCCTCACAGAGGAGATCACCTCTTGTAACCTTTTGATAAGCAAAATCAATGGTGAAGTCATATTCACTTAACAACTGTGATAATTACTTACTGCAGCGATTTACTTAACAACTCTGGCAAGAAATGTCATAAAATGAGCCAAAACTCACTTAACAAAAGTCTCACTTAACAACAGAAATTTTGGGCTCAATTGCGGTCATAAATTGAGAACTCCTTGTACCACTTACATGAAGGTAAATTTAGAGCAAATGACAAAAACAAATTGTCAGAGTCTAAGCCATTACTAGTTGACACAAAAAATATAGATGCTGGAATTCTGTCAGGTTGAAGAAATGAAAACCATCAGAGGTCAAAGTTTAAAAGAACTACATGCTTATTTATTTCATGTTACCCATACACAAGAAACTGAACTACCAAGAATCAAGGCAAATTGGCACCAAGGATAAAAAGTCAATGTGTTTCATGGGGGTGGGATATAAATCTCTAAAGGGGGGGGATTTAGATATTCCAAACTGATGGTGCATTTGACCTCAGGCTCAACCTGGTCATGTCCGACAATTCAAACTTTATAACCATCTCACCTCTTCTTATACTGGAGTTTTGCATTATGAATATGAGATCCTAGATTTCATTGAGTAAGAACATTGTGGGAATAATCAAATGGCATAGATTGTATACTTCTGTCTAGTTTAGATCTAGACAGCAAGTGAATGGGTACATCAGGGCCATTGTATCTCTGATGAACCTGTTTTTCCCTCATTGAATCTAGTATCTTAGTATAGTAGTATATTTGTACTAACCCTAGTACTACTCCTTTGTAGCTTTGCTGATAAGGAAATAAATGGGAATGAAAGATAGCTCAGATATATATAATATATATGGTAGTGCTCTAAGAAGAAGGGAAGGGCAGCAGATATAATTGGCAGAAGTGGACAACTGTTAAATACCTGTGTTGACATATGAAGATTAGAGACAATTCCAGGAAGAAGATTAGTTAAAATTACATGAGCATAAAGGTAAGTAGCTATTTAAGGCCAAAATAGACTGAAGACAAAGGCTAAAAAAGGTCCACAACATTGCTAGTAGCTGTTGAACATGACCATGTGATTTCAATCTAAAGAAAAAGTGGCTAGTGAGGCTAAAATGTATTGCTCATTTTTGTACTGTTAAAGTTAACATTACACCCAACTGTTGTATTGTTTGATTTGCTCTGACACTGGCACTTTCAACATTCTCACCAGGTAATTGCTAAATGGGGTAAAATCAAGCGTTCAAGAGTGAGACCTGGAAGGGCATTGAGCAATCTAACATATCACTATAAAGTTCATGCAGGCTGTGCTAGAAGATAGAAAGAAGAAAAACTTTATCTGACAGATGATAATCAGCTGGATCCAGGCCAATACTTAATCTACTTCAGTGACAAACTTTAATCCTTTTCTTAAATCTAGATAGTTTTTGTTCTACCATTCAGCAACACAGAGGGATATGTATATGCCAGGTAAACCCATGCATTACTCTCACATGATAATTTGCTAAATTCATTTAGAGTTGCTCTGAGGTTGAAAGCTGAAGAGTAGGTAAAAAGGTTAATTTGGTACATTTGTATCAGGCTGTACCTTACTATCAGGTTGCTTTGAAAGGAATGCTGAACAATTAGTCAAGCCAGGAAGTGAAATTGCTTGACTATTCTGATAAACCAAGCCTGAAATTGCTTCTTATTGTCTTTTAAGGGAATTTTTTTAAAAAAGGAGAAACTGGAAAGCAATATGGCCTTTGAATCAAGTCCCTCAAATTAGTGCATGAATCCCTCTCATTGTGTCCTTAAAAGAGAAAGTGAGAAAGGAGAGAGAGAGAAAGAGAGAGAGAGAATTATTTATATTTATAAATAAGCTATTATTTATATGCAATTTTGTATTATAAAATTCGGTATAAATTTTAGATATAATAAATCAATAAAAGATAAAGTCACTTTCCAGATGAGGTTGGCTTCCAATGATTTCGTGGCTTCATACTCATTTCTCGACAGCAATACAGAGATCATTTGCATTGCTTTCTTCCAGGATATTGTTCCCTGAATGTGTGCCTGTGCACACATACATACACAAACACACAACATGGAATTCTTCAAAGAAATCCTATTTAAGTGAACCTGACTGTGTTCCTAAGATCATACAAGATCAGCTGAGAGCTGCTCCTTATTAATAAAGTGCTAGCATTTTTACTTTGAAAATGAGGTGCCCATAACTCTGCAACCTAAGAATCTGTAATTTTAATTGTTGAAAGCTTTGCTACAAGGACATCTCCCTTGGATATTTTAATAAATGCATCTCTGTTTGGTTCAATTATTTCTAATGAATATTTTTATTATTTTTAGAATGTTAAAAAGCATTGCAAAAATAGTTTCTCTATTAAACAGTCCAATAATAAGCCCTTTAAATTCTCTATTCATCCCTCTAGGGTACTTTAGTTAAGATATTGGCAAGATAAAATATATTTTATGCAGGTTATCATGAAAGGCTAAGCTAAATATACAGAATAGTTTATTTTAGTCCAAGCAGCTTCCTTGGCGCAAAAGATTGCATCATGAACCAGGGCTGCTGTTAATGGACTTGTATTTTTTTTCTAGATAATGAGCACAATTTGAATTCAGTTTGCATTCACAGAGTAGATGATGCCAAGGCACAGCTGCTGGACTTATTCCATTTCTTATGTGATGGCATTTTGTACAAATCTTCCAGTTTGAAATTAAAAATAGTATCTTAACTGTAGATTAGAATTTTAGCTGAAATCAATACTTATGTTATCATGGTAAATATATTTGTTTGAAAACATTTGTGCTACTGAAATAGCAAAACCAATTTAGGGAGGAGGGGAGGGAGGAAACCATGAGACCATCACTTAGCCATGAAAGCCGG
>JAPKID020006954.1:0-10444 GCA_026931265.2 Tropidonophis doriae | reverse complement strand
CCATGGAGCAGACGCTCCATCAGACTCTGGAAGATCCCCGGGGCAACGGACACGCCGAATTGTAGGCGGCGACAGCGCAAAGCCCCATGGTGGGTGACAATGGTCTGCGCTTCTGCAGCAGCGTCATCCACCAGGAGCTGCTGATAGGCTTGCGCCATATCCAGTTTGGTGAAAATGCACCCCTGCCCCAGAGAGTGGAGCAGGTCCTGCACCACCGGCACTGGATATGGATTCTCCTCAAGCCCGCGGTTGAGCGTGGACTTATAGTCAGCGCAGATGCAGACTGACCCATCGGGCTTGATGGGGACCACTATCGGGGTCTCCCATCTCGCCTGATCAATGGGCTCTAGTATGCCCTGCGCCACCAAACGATCCAGCTCCGCTTCAACCTTGGGCTTCAGAGCGAAAGGCAGCCTGCGGGCCTTGAGACGAATGGGAGCAACCTGGTGGTCTAGGTTTAAAGAAACCGGGGTGCCCTTGTAGGTGCCCAGCTGGCCGTCAAAGATGTCGCTGAACTCCTTCAGCACTTCTCCGACAGGGGAGCCAGCTGGTACGAATTGCACCCCGTGGACTGACAGTCCCAGGGCCGCAAACCAATCAAGGGCCATAATGGCAGCTAAGGGATGGGCAACCACCAACACAGGTAGGGGTCCTTTAAATTTCCCATACTCTACCCGCACCACTCACTGACCCAGGGTGGGGATAGAAGAGCCCTGGTAGTCCCTGAGGATTGCTTGGGCGGGGGACAAATCACTTTTTCGAAGGGTAGGGTAGAGTTTAGATAATTGTGTCCAATATAAAAGGGACCTGGTTGACCCGGAGTCAACTTCCATTACAACCCCCACCCCCTCGAGCTTGACCGTCGTCTTTAGGCGCGTACCGCCGGCCAGGTTGGTGATGGTCGCCGCCGGGGCTTCTGACAGGATGAAACAGTTGGAGGGTTGCGGTGACTGATGAGGAGGTCGCCTCTGCTGGGTCAAAGAGCGCTGCTGTTACTGCGGGGCTGGACGAGCAGAGGGTGAGGCCGATGGAGGCTGCGAGGTCGCCAGCGCAGCTGCGCGGCAGATGGCTGTGAGGTGGCCTTTTTGGCTGCAGCGGTGGCAGGTGGTGGAGTGGAAGGAACAGTCCGGGTGCTGGTGATTTCCTCCACAGCCAAGGCAGGGTTGGCGGTGAGGCGGCGCACGGCTGGTCTTGTGGCTGGAGGCTTTCAGGGTGGCCACATGGTCTTCCATGTTGAGATCTTCCCATGGAGTGACCTCGTCCACAAGACAGGCCTGCAATGATGGCAGGGAAGGCAGCAGGCCGCATGGCATGTCAGGTGCTGATAGGTCAGATAACTCCGACGCGCTTGTCTCCTCCACGGCTTGGGCAAGGGTGATGGTGGCCTTTGCTAGCAGGTGGCGCGTCATATGGCCATCCTGGCAGGCTGCTAACAAACTGTTCTAGGAGGGACTCCTCCAGGAACGCGGCGGCGAACTCGCATGGGATGGCGGCCGCCCTCACAGCTTGCAGGAACTCCGCGACGGAGTGACTGGGCTGCTGGACGCAGTGGCGGAAAGCCAGGTGGTGAGCTATCATGGACAGCACCGGGGCATATTGTGCTTGCAGACGTGCGAGGAGGTCGTCCCATGGCACCTCGTAGACAGCGGCTGCTGCGATCGTCCGAGCCATCGCAAACAGCTCCGGACCGCTGCATCCCAGGAAATAACTGAGCTTCCGCACAGGGGTCAACTCCCCAAAAACGTTCACGATGAGGAAGCATTCAAACAGCGCCAAGAATGCCACCCACGGTTCTTTGGCGGCATCGAAGGGCGCGAACAGCGGCATGACTGTCATGGTGGCAGCAGCACTGGGCGAGAGCTGAGAGGAAGGAATAGCCTGGTGCCCACAACCTCGTCGCCAGTGTTAGATTCTGTGAGGCAATGAGTCCGACACAGGCTTTCTTCGATAAAGAGTAGAATTTATTTACAGAGAAAAGTAGACAACTATATACATAGGCGGTAGACAGGGACTTACAGTTCTGACAGCTATTTATATGCTGTGTTTAGGCGGGAATCTCCAGACGGCTAGAGCAACATTGTTTCAGCCAGTCGCGTCTTAGCCAATCAGGCGCGACTGGCTGTTAGAGCAGGTGCACTGTTGCTGAGTCTCTAGGCAGATTCCCCTGCCGGTCGTACCTCACGACCGGTCGTAACTCGAGGACTACAACACCATTTAGAACCGGTTCCAGCTCCCTCCCCTCCCATCCGCACATCATCAAGATGAAGAGTGACAGGAGGAATTCTAGGAGTTGAAGCCCACAAGTCTTAAAGCTGTCAAGTTTGAACACCCCTGGGTTTTTTCTTATTAAAAGGTTAGGGGTGCAAGGATCTTGTAACTTGACAGCTTTAAAACTTGTGTGCTTCAAATGCCAGAGTTTCTGAGCCAACATTTTGGTTGCTAAGTAAGAGAGTTGTTAAGTGAGTTTCACCACATTTTTCAAGTTGGCCATGCCCATCCGGTCACATGACTGCCAAGCCTCTCCCATCCAGTCACATGGCCAGCAAGCCACTCCCACAAAGCAGGCTAGGTTCTATAAATTTTTGAAATCCACCACTGCTTCAGTTGTACTAATTTTTTTAACCACTAAAACAATAACCCAGAATAGGGAATAACATACCTGATTTTGCAACATCTTCAATAGGCCTTTTGGTTACATAAGCCATAAATCCAACAATGGAGAAAATAACAAAACCAGCGAACATGCTTGTGCAAGAGTTTATGCAGCATACTATGATGGAATCCCTGGAAGAAAAGAGACAGGGGGATGGAGGGATAGTATCACTTCAAAAACCAGATATTTTATTTCCTACTAAGGGGAAGATTATCTGCAGTGTATGACACTGGATGATGATTTTTCTAATAGAAGTGTGCAAGTTGCAGGGACCTTGCATTGATGAAGTGTTTGCCAGGTGAAGATGTATCATAATAATTTGATGTGATAAAAGGCTTCACTGACTTGAATTAGTCTAACTTGAAAAACTGGAGGGGTGAATCTCCCTCAATTGGTCCCTTTAAAATCTGCATAACCCTAAAATGTACGCCTGTTTAAACTACACTGAAGTTTTTCCACTGAAAAAAACTCTATGAATTGGATCAATTTCCTATAACTTTAATATCTAGGATATCAGGGTAGTGCAGAATGATAACTGCTTTACCTGTAAATATTGTTGTTGAATGTGTTGTAACTTCCAAGGGCAATCAGTGAGCCAAGACCCAAACCATAGGAAAAAAAGATTTGTGTGGCAGCATCCAGCCAGACCTAATGAAGAATTATAAAGTCATTCCAATGAGATTATGATAGGTATCTTATATTGTAATTCAAAATTAGAAAGAATGTTGATAATGAATACAGTGGGAATAATAACAATGGGATTGTCAGTAATAACAATTGCAACAGAATTATTTGTGACACAACTTACCTCAGAGTCTGAAAGTTTCTCAAACTTAGGAGTTACATAAAATAAAATGCCATCTTTTGCTCCAGGTAATGTTACTCCACGGAAGAACAAGATAAGTAACATGACATATGGATATGTGGCAGAGAAATATACCACCTAATGTAAAGAATAAGAAGATAACTTGACAGCAATTGTTATGCTAAGCTCTCTCTCTCAATTAATTTAAAATTGGATTTTAGAAATACAATACATAATGTTCCTAGTTTGCTGATTTGAAATATGTGAAAGATACAGTACTATTTTAAGTATCTGAAATAATATTAATAGTATCCACTTGCACAATACAATGAATACAGTGATAAACCCAATCTATGTGTAATAGTTATGTTTATAGGTGAAAAATAAATATAAAAAAATACTACAGCATTTAAAATATAATGGAAATCTCTTGAAGGGAGAACCCGTATCTCTATTTTTCACAATACTGTGCTGATTCAGTCTGCAATACATGGTTTTATATTCCCTTACCTTTCCCGTCCAGCCTACTCCTTTCCAGATACAGAAATATACTAAAACCCAGGCAATTGCCAGAGTAATTGCTAATGGCCATCGAATCTGGCCTGGTTTTTCCAGTCCATCTGTCATTTGATGCATATTCCGCCTAAAAAGAGAAAACAAATATAGAAAAAAATTATATTCTATTTGGTTTTGAGAAAGTGACAATGGACATTCATAGAAAGTAAAAAGGTGTAGACTTCTTGACTTACTCCCAAAATTCCACAACAGCACTTGTCAAGTTGGTGTTATTTACTATGCTGTAGTTGGAGAAACACTGGTTTGTGTTCCAGGGATTATCACAGTGACTCCATGGAAGAGTCTGATTTAAAAAACAGAGAGAATTGGAACAGAAGAATAAAAACAGTGTTTGATAGAGCAATATAACTTAGATTAATCTGCGTTTCTATAATAGTGACCAAGATGAAATGATGAATTACTACAATAATATATTCTGCATTCATGTCACCAGGTTAGGTCAAGCCAGAGATGAGACAGCAGGGTCCAGTCAAGTTAAAACTTTTATTTGCTTGCATGTATTGGACAAAATCTTGCCAAATTAAAGTTACAAATTTCTAAGCTACTAGATATATTTGCTGCAAATGCACTTTCCACCACATTTGCTATGAACTAGACTTTTTCTTTCCAAAGCTCATGACTATATTGTAGTTTTTATTCTACATTTTATTAAATTCTAATTAGACATGCAACATTCTGAACATATACAAATAGTGAGTAATAAAGAATATGAATAATGCATGCAATTTAGAGATCTGTTTATAATAATCTAATTTACAATATATAATTATGCTGTCTCCCTGTTTCCTATTGAATTTCACATAATTTAATCTGAATAATTGGGGCTACTGAAGAGCATCCATCCATCCTTCATTCTTTGCCAAACAGAGTGTAAGTATACAGTTGCCTCTTGCAATATATCATAATTTAAAGCTGTTCCTTTACTTGGAACATTAATCCCTCCATTATTGTAAAACAATAATTTATGTACATGTGCCAAAATGAAAGTTTGGAACCTTCCTCAGTGTTTGTAAGTGTGTTGGGTATAACTATAGACAGATTCTGTAGATATTAAATAGATTTTATTTTATTCCTTATTCTGTGTTTTGTGGATCCTCAGACGATTAGGTAGAATTTTCAACAGTCAAAAAATATTTATAATTATAAACATCTATAATTTTGTGGGGGCCTTGGCGCTCTTTGAGGTCTCTTGCAGATAATTCATAACCAAGGTAAGTAACATCATCAGTGCTAGAAGGGCATGGGATTATTTTTATTCTTATATATTAACTGCTTGCCCTGTCAGTATTGTTGGGAATGTTCTTAGAATCTAAGTGGTTCCTTGATTCAGGTTGATTGTTGGTCTAATGCTAATCTTGGTGTTAATCTTTGCTTGTATGGGTGTTGATGTGTGGTGATGAGGTGCTTTAACTGTTTTGAATGCTATGTAGACATCTCTATGTCTGCAAGAAAGCCACCAAGCTCAAAGAGCACCAAGGACCCCACAGTTCAACCCTGAGCTAGAAATATTCCATCAGTATTTATATTTTTTATAATTTATTTGTGGTTTTTATATTGCTTTTAAATATTGTTACACATATAGATATGGGTGGTCATACAAATTGAATGAATGGATAACTAAATAGCTTAAATCCTATTTATCCTAAGTGTTTGGTACATCCTATTTTTTGTGTGCACAAATACAGTTTTGCAATAAACTCACTGAAGAGAGAACATGGAAAAGTTCTATTATTCTTATCATTTCTAAAACCTATATATTTCAAATTATTTTGTTACAACTTACTATGATTATGCCATAAAAATATATTTACATTGATCTTACTCTTCTTTGTAAAGGGGAAAATATCTTTCAATTTTGTATGGGTCCAAAACTGATGGATTAATCAAATTTCAGTTCAGCAAAGACTCACTAGGTGTCCCTAGGCAATGAATTACCCCTCACTTTTCCAGCAGGGAAGGTTAGCATGACCAAAAGGATAAAAGTTGGATGCCAGTTTTTATTTGGTTGCTCATAAGAACTTTCTCAGCAAGCAGCCGAAAGCAAATTTCAGTGTCACTGGGACACTACATAAGTGAATGAATAAATACAATAGCATGACTTTCAGACTAAGAGCAGATGAGAATGTAGTAGTACATTGCACAAAAGTGTGTGTGTGTATATATGTGTGCTTGTGTGTGCACTCACGCATGCATGTGCCTCTATGTGTGTTAGAAATATAAACTAGTATTCTGCTTGTATACCATAGATAGTTGGTAGACTAAGAAGTTTATTTTCCACTTAACCATCCCATCTTAAATGCTGTTCTAATATTTGCTAGCCCTGTGAGTATTTTAATAGAGTAATGCTATTTGATTAGGTTCTATCTTGCTGATCACAATTTTTAAGTAGCTTCTATCTCTTCTTTTTGTAGATATACATATTATTGCTAAGACAAATAAAATGATCTGGACTCATTCATGGCAATTAACAATATTTGATTAAATCTAATCTAGCCTAAAGCAATGAAATAGACAGGTTTAAAATGGATAGAAATATAATTCTTGGATCTAAGTCTGTACCTTAACATACCTTAAGGCAGTATGAATTAAACCAAGCTATTTTTAAACAGCTATTTTTAAAATAAAAGAAGGGTCACTTACTGTAGTAAAAGAGTTATATAAGTAATATATTGCCCAGGAAATAATCACAATGTAGTAAATATTAAGCCAGAAGGACAGAACAGCAGCAGCTAATCCCACACCTGTTGGAGAAATTGGCACATCACTGCTTTGTTTATTTATTTATGTATTCATTCATTCATTATTAACAGTGGAGCATACTTCTATTAAAAACTCTGTTTCAAATAAAATAAAATACTTTCTTCTTCCAAGTTTATATTTAAATCAAGATTGAATATTATAGGCACTTTTAACACAGGAATATCTAGAGTATCAAACCAAACCATCTTAATATTAAACTCCACCTTGTGTTTATTTTCAAAGAGTCAAAAATGTCTAGATAAATTAACTGAGAGTATACTATATGTACTGAAGAGAATAAGAGGAGATAAATATTTATTAAATGACATTCAGTAATCGCATGAAAGTGGACAGAAATCTGGCTGGAGGTTTAAAAGAAAAGAGAAGACAGAGTATTATGAACTAGCAGAAATGAAAGGGAATAATTTGCTGTTCTGAAAGAATGATTAGAGATTCTTGGGTAGAGACTACATTGAAGTCCTCTTTGTTCTGATTGATTATGTGCCATCAAATTGATTTTATCCGGAAGGTATGTGCCCAGCATAATACTTTGAGTCCTATAATGCTTTACCCATCACTGCTGCAACTGAGTCCATCCATATTATTCTTCATTGTCTTCTTCTCTTTCCTCCCATCTTCCCCAGAATTAAAGTAATCTCCAGAGAGCGAGGTCTTTTCATAATGAAGTGGTTGTCTAGTGCTTTAAATCTTGTGTTAAGTCTTGGTGGTCCATGGCTATGGTCCATGGCCACAAAAGGTATTGAAAAGGGGTCTGCGGTGAAGAAAAGGTTGAGAACCACTGTCATAATGCATCTGAAATATGATAATTTCAGCTTTCTCTTTTGTGCTTCAAGTAAGAACTCTTGACCTCACTTGTTTTCTGGGTTATCCATGGTATTTACAGGTTTCTTCTCCAACATAAAAGTTCAAAAGCATCAATACTCTTTCTATCTTGCTTCTTCAAGTCCAATTTTCACTTCTATAGAGTGTCAAGGGAAAATTAATGCCTGCATAATATTAGATGAAGATATAGATACATTCCAACACCTGAATATTTTTACCAAGGCTTCCATGGTTACTCAAACAAGTGCCAATTTCTGCTGGTTCTTTTTCTGTTGATAGTCAATCCTAAAATGCAGACATTATCCACCATTTCATTAACTTTTGTGCTGTAAGTCACCCAGAGTTGTTGGATATAATAGGGGTAGAAATGCATTTAATAAATAAACAAACAAACTACATTTTTAATTCTAAGGCTGGCTATTGTATCTGTTGCCATTAGTTCTTATTCATGTTTAATCTTCATCTGACTTTTTTCACAATAACACTTACATGAACAAGCCAAATAACATATAACAGGTTAAAAAAACCAAAAAAACCCCCAACCCTCTAGTATAAATAGTCTAGATCAGCGGTGTCAAACTCATGTCATCATGGTGGTATCACATGACAAATCAGGACTCCCCCCCCCTTCACTGAACTGGGTGTGGACATGGGCAGCGTGTGACACATCCAGCCATGGGCTGCGAGTTTGACAACCCTGACCTAGATAGTCTTCAACTATTATCTCACTCATTCTGTGAAATAGTTATTAAGTAAGATATCCAAGGCATTACTTTGCTTAATTACCATAATTCCCACACTTCTTGTTGCAGTCATTAGTCAAACTCTTGGGTCATTAAGCAGAATGAAAGAGCTGCCTTCCAGGAGTTGAAATTCACATGGAGCTGAAATCTTCCTGGCAGCCAGCCGTTTTCTCTCAAACATGATGGAGGGGAAATCCTTAAACAGCCTGCAGCAATGGAGCTGAAAACTTGTAACACATTTCTGAAATCTTGAAGTACCAAAATACTTCACCTTTTGAGGAGAAGGAATTCAGCTGAAGAATTCAGCTCCTTTCCTGCAGCTGCGTTAAAGGGTTTCAGAATATATGTTTTTTCCTTCCAGTTACAGCTGGTATTCCCTACATTGGCAAGACCATTTCAGAATTAATAGGAATGCATATAATACAAAATAATACCTTTGAACATTGGCGCAAGTTTCCATACTCCAAGACCTCCAATGGAAGTGAATTGGCCAAGTGAGCATTCCAAAAGAAACAGGGGAACTCCCGCAAAAATTAAAGTGAGGAAATAAGGAATCAGGAATGCCCCTGAAATGATACAAAAATGACTCTTAAGAATGAAAATTACTAGGCAGAACAATTAGGAAAATAACATTAACATTAAATGCAGATAAAAACATTATTTATGCAATTTGGATTGCTCCCCTTTCCCATTTAGTTACGGAATGTGGGAACACATAACTTATTTTCATTTTGTGCACCTTTCTAGATATGTTTCTAGATCCATTGAGCTTTTGTCTGTGTGAGGCACTGCTTGGGAGTACGTACTTTATCTTTAGAAATAATAACATGACTATGGTAGACTTTCACCCCAACATATAGAACACTTCCCCTACATATAGAATATAGTGGAGCAGAGTAGTTAGCAGTCACAAGGACACTGGTTTTCTCATATTGAATACGAGCTTTGAGCAGCCACCTAGTTTAATCCTGGCCCCTCAAGCCATACAATTTCTAATTTTCAGTAATCAGTTCTTCCAGGCTAGTTTCGCTTTCTGGTAAAAGACTATAGCAGATGCTTCCAGAATAAACAAGACATAAATTAGCTGCTGTTCATGATAATTATATATCATTATATGAAATAAACACAGTAGTCCTCATGATATGGAAGACAAAGAGTAAAAAAAAAAGCCACTATTATACAGCTACTGTAATTTTGATTACTGCTGGTATTGTTTCTATTCCTTTCCAAAAGATGTAAACAAAGATAACAATTCAAATACATTGTTGTTTATAATGGAAATTTGCTCCATTGTGCATCCAAGGTGCAGCGTTGCTGATTGGTTTATTACATTTTTCCACTACCATGCTCACTTAGGATTCATAAGTATTTACAGGATAAAAACCTAATATAACTAACTAATAAAGGCAATATATCATTACATGCATTACTATGTTAGAGACATCCTCAACTATTAAAAGCTCCTTTAGATAGAACTGTTTTCAAGGCTGTTCTAAACATCAAATAGAGAAGGGTATGCCATGAAATTAAGGCTACTACTAAAATGCCCTGGTTTCTACCGTTCCAAGTCTTTTCTATGGCAGGTGCTCTTTCAGCATCACTGTACAAGAGTTGGAACCAGACAGCTGATGCAGTACATGATTGTCATGCCATTTGGGCCTATCCAACTCTGAATGGTACCTGGAAGTCAATTGGTAACCATTGCAAAGGTCACAATACCAGTGTTATATGCCTGTATTAGCTCTGCCCCACCAGTATTTTATATCAGCTGTAGCCCCAAGAGAATACACTGCAATAATTGATACAAGAGGTGACAAAGACAAGAGTTTTCAAAAGGCTTGTTCTCCAGAAAGGGACACAAGTTCTACACATTTGCACATAGGAAAAATGATAACCTGTTAGGAATAAGATAATGAGGGGTAGAACAACTGCAGTAGCATTTCAAGTGTAAAATTTATTTGGCCGGTTTTGCTAAAAATCCTGTTATACATTTTGATGCTTATGTTAAGATACGCTATATTAATCATGTGTCTCTTGTATCATCATGTGTCCCTATATTCATCAAAGAAGGCTTTGAATTCTAAT
>JAPKID020006953.1:0-10444 GCA_026931265.2 Tropidonophis doriae | reverse complement strand
CAAAACGAAGTAAGTATATAGGGGATAGGAACTGGTAATTTTGGGTTAATATACTTGCCCATCAGAGGTAGTATTCAGCTGGTTCAGACTGGCTCTCTCACCTGCCCAGGCTCTATGCTGTCCTATTTAGGCACATTTTCAAGCCAAAGCACATGCATGGAAGGCTGAGCACAAGAGTGAATGGAGCGTGTGCGAGCAAAAAAAAGAGAGAGCATGCATGTTCACATTTGTGAACCAGTAAGGAAAGTAAGTGAATACCATCCCTGTTGCCCAAGCATATGTAGTATGGAATACGAAGAATTACTTGTTTTGTTAAACAAGCCAATACAAGTCCTAAGCAGGATACAGTATAGGAAATTGTCTCATTCTGACTCAGATTTTTGATGTAACTGATTCCATAGATTGAGACAGGCTGGTTTGTTCCAGATTCTAGGACTTATTTATGCCTAATTGCAAATGATAAATTTAAAACAGGGACACTCTATAAAACAAACCTTTATCTCTTTGCTACTTTTACCACTCAGAAGACTCAAAGACACCACTCGATTCCTCACTTTAAATATATTTCCAGTAAAGGAAATATATTCCTTTATTTCCAGTAAAGGAAATATATTTAAATTTCCCCTTGCACATATGTGCTAGTCATTTCCCATTCTAGGGGGCGGTGCTCATCTCCATTTCAAAGCCGGAGATCCAGCACTGTCCAAAGATACTGTATCTCTATGGTCATGTGTCTGGCATGACTAAATGCTGAACGTGCACAGAACACGATTACCTTCCCACCAAAGGTGGTTCCTATTTTTCTATCTGCATTTTTACTAACTGCTAGGTTGGCAGAAGCTGGAACAAATAACGGGAGCTCACTCCATTATGTGGCACTAGGGATTTGAACTGCCAAATTGCCAACCTTTCTGATCGACAAGCTCAGTGTCTTAGCCACTGAGCCAGTGCAACATTACCAAAATGTAGATCACAGATTGTAGTCCAGTTGAGAAATATGCTACAAATGCTTTCTTTAAAACTATCTTATCACGCCAGAGTAAATGGAGACAATTTCTACATTATTGATTTATTACCTTAATATCACATATTTATTCTGCCTAAGGTGACATACATGAGAATATTCAAGTAAATACTCTGTAAAACATATTGGATGGAGAGAAAGTGATTGGCTTATAATCACCAAGTGAACTTCATAGTAAAATAGGAATTTGTACTTCCTAGTCCAACACTGTGACACTACTTGCTCTAATTTGCCATTCAGATTACTGCTAATTGATGACATTTGTTCTGATTACATATTCAAGTGTACACTCACTGGTTTGTCAAAGGTAAGACTTCACTTGTGCAACATTTCTAAATGACTACTATAGATTAGCAACTGTGCCTAATGAAACCAAAAACCTTCATCTTATTGCAGTTTAATGTTGGAACAGCAATTGTCCCTTTTTCAAGCCAGATACTCTGAATGCTTTAACTTTACACCCTGGAATCTTAGTGTGTGAGTTTCAATCTGGAGGTTTTTCTTGACTTTGAAGCCTAGTCTACCCTGTGGTGTGAATGTTCCCTTCTTACCATGGATTGATTCATATATTTACTGAAATTCCCTAATAATCTATGAAAGAGAGATGCTTTTTATCATGCTTTGGTAATATTTCAAGCTCTCCTTCTGCTAGGAATAAAATGGCTTTGCTTTTTTTAAAAGAATAAAGCATAATTGAACTGAAGAAAAGCCAGGAGAGAGGCTTCTGAATTCATCTCTATAGTCATCTGATGAAACAGAGTCAATAAAGAAGAATATTTGTAGCTCAGGGTTGAAATTAGTGGTCCTTGGTGCTCTCTGATCTTGCTTGTTCTTCTTTCATTACCCTAAGTAGTTAACATCATTGCCAAAGGAGTACTGTTTGCTCTCAGTTAATATTCTGATTGCTTCTTTGTGTGAATGGAGATGGTCTTAGAGTCACCCCAAAAAGAAGAAGGATGTCTAATTATATGAATCAGAGGAACTCTTATTTTGGAAATTATACTCTACTCTATATAGATAAGTGAAAATCTACCTTGTAAATTGTGCTATTTTTTTCTTGGTCTTTAAATGTAAACTAAGTCAATAATAATGTTCTTATTTCTCTGTAAAATTGAGAGATTGAGTATCTAACTCAGTATTGCTTTCCATCCTTCAGATTGGGTGGAAAAAATATCGTTTTTAGGAAGTGGTACTATCAACTTGAACGATGTCTGTTCTCAATGGAAGAAAAAAAATATTGGTATTAGGCTGTGATTAGTTGGAAATATTGCATGCACATGTGCAAATTACTTTAGAATAAAAATAGATTTCATGTATTTTATTGCCATCTACAATTCCTGTCTGTCCTCATCCTTCTCTTCTTATAACAAAGCTTAATTTTGTTTAGCTCTTGTGAAATTGCTCTGGCTCCCAAGGGTTGGCTGAAACAGGTAGTCCCATGACTTTAAACTTCAAAGGCATTTTTTTGTTGCATTACAGTAAACTGTTCTTTTTTAAAAAGTTCCCACTACCATTTTTAACCTTTAAGTATCAGAAAATCAGTAAAGACTATGATAGTGTCTCTCTCTTACATACTGGAATTAGGAATGATGTTGGGTAAGGCACGATCCAGAAAATAGGAAGCTGATATCTAAATGTGGTCTACAGTATGAAGACTCAGAGGACCTCTGTTACAGAAGGTATGAGATTTTTTAGTTTTTCACACTGTGGGTTTAGCTAATCCTGATACATTTGCTATGCTAATCTGCATGGCTCTAAGTTATCTTGCCACTGCAGAAGCAGGACATTTTGCATTTATTAGCTTTGCATACATTTGGAATACTAAAAATATTGGGGAAATTAGTTATATAGAATATAATTTCTTTTGAAAAAGGAGACACTATAGAAAGAAGCAGAATTGGGGTTCTGCATATTTTCCGTGGTCACTTGAATCATTCCTATTCTTCACTGCTCAGATGTTCATCTAGAAAATACAGACCAGTCTTCCACTGCCTACATGCAGTCTGGATGAGTAAAATTAAATTCCTTGAATTATTTAGCTTACATGGCCAATTTTGACAATTTTAGCTAAAGCAACATATTTGGAGGGCGCCTACACTTAGGGAAAGTTAAAATAGAGTTTGTCAGATAAAGCTATACAGATGCATAGTTCTCTATACATAACTGAGAAATTTATTTTTCCATAATTGGTTCCTGGAAAATGCAGACTACGAATATTGCTGACTGGATATGCCCAAATAGCAGACAAAGTCTGTTTTCCAGGAGTGTTAAGTAAAAGATACCAGCTTCTATGAGTAAGTCAATATTTTGAAAAAATGTTGGGGTCCTGAACAGTAGTATTAGTACTATATACATTTTTTCTGGGAATTTTATTCAGTTAGTGGCTCCTTTATTCTGGTCAATGACCAGAATTTTATTTAAATGAAGGTAGAAATTAAAACCTACAAAATAAAGTAAGATAAAAATAAACAAACAACTGTAACTAAATTACTAAATATGGCTGTTTATAAAATCAGTAATATACAATCTGTCCACATTCAAAGAGACTGAATCACACTAGTACTCACCTAATAACAATTATACATAAAATAAAGCTGAATGTCTTGGAAATGTAGTTAATAAGGGGAATATATAAAATGTAGATGTGCATTTTTATACAATGGGCAGAGTAATAATACATGAAATGTATTTTCAGCCACCCTATGTCACAAGGACAGATTCTTAAAGGGCAAGGGATTTTCCTAAACTTTCCTGAAGACAATCATTCAAGGTGTATTACAACATGATTTTGTGCTATGATTAGTTCTTGAACAGGGAATGGTTATTTGGTTTAAATATTTTGCTGCTCTGCAAAAGGGAACTGGCTAATAAAAATAGCTCTAGGAAGGGCCAAGAAACCAAATTGCCTTTCTACATTTATAACACATTGTTTAAGACTTGATACTGCTTGCTAATAGACTAGTATCAGTAGTACTTCCTGTGAAAAGTCATAACTGTGCAGTTGCTGATAACTTCAAATTGATTGGGACAATATTAATTTATCAGCCAGAATCAAGATATCTAGGCGTTACAGATTTTTTTTTAAAAAAAACAGTAGTTGCAAGTGGAATGAAATCATTCACAGCAGTTTCAAACACTTGGAAAGTAGTCTTTAGAAATTTAGATTCTATTCTCTCAAAGAGGATAAAATCTGTGGGGCTTAAATAGGCAGCAAATAAGAGACGTGCATGAACTGTTCTGTGAATTCTTAAAAAACTGAAAGTATAAACAATGCCCCTCAAGAATAATAAAAAGAAAGACACTAATCCTGTTGGCAGAATTTCTGCTGTTACTTAATCCAGAAATTGATATGCAAGTCTACTTTGAATTTTTTATAAAGTTTTGTAAATAGAACACACTGACAGATTAAATGATTTTTACATAACTAGAATTACTGAAATTCGAATAATACAGGTTTATGTTAATACATAATACTTCAGAAACAGTCCTGTTCTGGGGATCTGCCATCTACTTGAGACTTATGCTGGTTATATAGTTGGCGTTGAGTTCCAGCACTGGCTTCATATTTTAATAATCTTTGATGTATTTACTTTAATTAGATGTCATCTGCTTATTATTAAAGTAATATTTCAGTATTGTACAAGACACAAATGGCTATAAAACAATAATTGTTTTAATAAAACAATTGCCAAAAATATCTATTATGTTAAATACTGATAGAATCAACGGAAGGTTCCATAGAAAGAAAAGTGTTAAGCAAAGTGAGAAGGCTTAACAGCTCTGCTTTTTTGTATAGTGAGGAAAAGCATCCCAGAGGATGGAGACAATGGCTACAAAGATTTGTTTTTGGCGGGCTGGGTCACCACTGCATGGAAGTTGGCAGGATCTAATGTTTTCTTTGGGGGGGGGGGATTCTTATTGAGTGAAATAAAACCTTTTCTGAGATGCTTAAGGCTTTGTAAGGTGTACAAAATCAAGTTTCTTTTGACTCAAGTCAATATTCATGGATGCATCTGTCCCTGTTTTCTTGATCATCTTCTCTCTACCCCCAGCTAAATATTAATCCCATTCCATCCTGCTTAACCTCCAAGCCTAGGGAAGCTTGCAGAAATGCTGATCCCTGTTAAATTTCATATGCGCCCATCTTTTTTTTTTAAAAAGAAAAACCCTCATTGTTCTGAGGTAACATGCATTGTAAATTATGTTCTAATGCGCTATTGAAAATGAATTTGTATAGTACAGGATTGTTAAAAACTTAATGAAATCTGTGGAGCCTTCACCAAAGAAGATTAGTCTAAAAACCTAAGCTTCCTCTATTGGCATATTCACAATGAATCTAAGATGATCATCTCTTTTTAAATAGAAGCCTAGCTGCTTTGCTGCATTAAAATTAGTAAGACCCACCCCATGCAGCAGTGGTTTTTGAATTGAATGTATAGTTTATTCATGTCCTTGTGCGTAGCCTTGTGCACAGATAATCAAATACTGTATTTGTAACCCAGAATCCTTAATTACTTTGTACATGCTCTTTGGAATGGCTCATTCCCTAACTATTCTAATACCAGATAAAAACCTTGCTTATTTTTCCCGATTTACTAGATGTTATTAAGTTTCTGTCAATATATTTTATGTTAGAATATTTCTAACATTGTTTTTACTGAGCTACTTGGGATTTTATCTAGATACTAGATTTTTGAACTGTATGCAAGGGCATGTTTCCTATTTGTATTTTTATGCCAAAATAAAATGGGAACACAAGTGAACATTAGAAGAAATTGGAACTAGGCAGATACTACCCAAAAAGAGGTGACAAGCTCAGAAATGAGTTTTTCCTTTTTTGGCATAGAATTAACCCCACAGGCTGCCAGTTACCAGACTTGGAGAAATTAGAAGTCAGCAAACAGCTTCTGAATAATTAGTTGTCCTTATATGAACTTGCTAAGAAAATAAATCTCCATGTAAGAATGTTTCTACGATAGAAACGTATGTATGGTTGGTTTTTACCCTTTATATTCAGCATAGCAATGAAGTATATATTTTTAAAGAACAGAGTGTTATATGAATACTAGAAGATAAATGTTTCAAATAAAATGTAAATAGAAACACACAACTTTCCTTTATTGGTTAAGCTTGGTATTTGCAGCCAAATGAACACCATCCATTTAATACCACCCAATTTTATCACTGTAAAAGATATAGCTTGCCAAAGGAAAGCATTTCTCATGAAGGTTTCCACTATGGTAAACACATTTCTATTCCTGCGTGTGTTCAGTTGGACAGTGGATAAACGTTCTGCTCCCATGAGATCAGCATGGTTTAAATTTACATTTAGAACATATGAAGAATGGTTGCAGGAATGGAGTATGTCTACGTTAATGCAAAGAAGGACTAGGGGGGTGACATGATGGCAATGTTCCATTATCTAAGGGGCTGTCATAAAAAAGGGGGAGAGTCAACTATTCTTGAAAACACCTGAAGGCAGAACAAGAAGCAATGGATGAAAACTAATCAACCTAGAACAGTGATGGTGAACATTTCAGCATTAAGTGCCGAAAAGTGAGTATGTGCCCACATCAGCAATGCACCCCAGAACAGAAGCTGTCTAATGGGCAATTGCATGCCAGAAAATAAACTTCCAGTTCCCAGCATGCACATGCACACTGGCCACCTTGTCTTCCAGTTACTGGCATGCATTCATGTGCGACCATCAATTGGCCAGAGCAATGGAAACCCGAAGACCAGCTCTTCCAGTTATTGGCACTGCCGAATGCGCAAAAAACAGCTGATCATCACATGCCCATGCATGCCAGAAACCCAGAAGAAAAACAGACAACACTGTGCATGCCAGCCAACATGGCTCTGCATGCCACTTTGGGCACGGGTGCCATAGGTTCGCCATCATGGACCTAGAAAGGGTCCCTAAGGAAACTTTTCCTGGTATGTAAAGCAATTAATTAGTGAATGACTTGTATGAAGAGGTTGTGGGGGCTCCAGCACTGGAGATTTTTATGTACATATTGGGCAACCCTTTGTCTGAAATTATATAATGTTTTCTGCTTGAGTAGGGGGTTGCACTAGAAGGCCTTCAACTCTGTTATTTTGTTATTTGTGTTAAATGTTTGCCTTCTGTTCATAGCTATATTCTGTGAGTTTCTCATGCAAAAGTAAAAGCTTCCACAGCTGATACGGTAGATTTGAAGGGGAGAAACCTTTTTTGGAATGTGTACAGGTGCTCACATAGCACCTGTCAGCAACTCCAGAAATAAAATGCATATTTCCCCAGGATTGTGTCTATAGTTGTGAATGGCAGCCGTACGATCCTAGGGAGAGAAAATTCAGCTATTTGGAGCATTAAGTATTTCCAAATATTTAGGCAACCTGGAAGATGGAATTCAGAATGATTTTTCAGAACAAAAAAATAATATGACATCAGAGACTTAATTCTCTGTTGCTACTTTTAGTTTGTGCAGCCAGGAGTCACATTATTCCAAAATGTGATTATCTGAAATCAGTTTTTAAAGTTCTAATCTGATATATACAGTATTTTCAAGCTGAGCACACTCTCTCAAAATCTGGAATTTAGAGACATTTAATTCAGTGATATTTATTCCAATTAATTAGTATAAGAAACTGTGAGGATAAGCACCATGTTGTTTTCTAAGAAAGTTAGAATTGCTTTAATGAAGGTCCTAAAACTTAAATGTCTATGGAGATTCTCAGTCATTAGATTATGATTGTCTTAAAGGTGCATTTTCAAAAGACAAATGGACTTTCTTTATTTTTTGTTGAAGACATTTTGCTTTTTATCCAAGAAGCTTCTTCAGTTCTGATTCAGAACTTCAGTTCTTCAGAACTGAAGAAGCTTCTTGGATGAAAAGTGAAATACCCAAGTACCTTTTGATAAAAAGCACCTTTGGGTCTGAAAATCTAGGACCAAATGGTGTTTTTTTGTTTTGTCACCAGCTGTACTTCTGGGACATTTACAAACAAATTTTAGATGGTAAAAATGGCAGTACGTTTCAATAGCTAAAAATTAGATGCTTACAATTTCTACGAACACAGTAAATCAGAATTAAGATTTGTACATTACGTAATGAAAAAATGTTTTCTCAAATGTGGCAATATACTTTGCATATCCTTGGAAATCATCTGATTTTTCAAAATTGTGGATGATGTTTGCATAACAATTAGGTACTGAAATTATGATTCTGTGCACATGTACTATCTGTAAATGTATAAATAATTGTAAATAGTTTTAAACAAGAAGACATTTAAAAGGAAATACATTCTAAAATAAATATATGCATGGAAAATATGGCCCTTTGCTTTTCTGAGCAGCACTGCATAATATTTATATTAAATAATCTCAAGAAAGTTGAGATTTTTTTTAAATTGCTCAAAGAATCATGTTTCTTTAGCAAAGCAGTTTAATATTGTAATCAAAGAAGTAAAAACTCAGCTCATTTTTTGTTCAATATGAAATTTCTTTTTGAGTACGTATCTTAAAATATACCCTATCCATTTAGGAAAGTAGCTTACAAGTAGTTCCTCACAGTTGTTTTCCACTGTTGTACAAATACAAAATTTCTAAGTTTCATATCTCAGTCTTCTCGCACATGATTAGTTTGACAAAGTTAAGCATTAAATGTGGATGGAGATGATGCTACCTGATGTGAAATGCTCAACACCTGGAGCAATCATGATGCTAGTTGAGGGGTTCAAAAATTCAGAATGGGGATCAAAGTAGTATGAGCAAAGCCCATTCTTTTCTATGTATATGATATGCAAACAAAAAGAGCAGTGTTTCAATCCTGGTGCCCGAGAGTCATCTTGACTTTTTTGACCCTCAGCCCATTTCCACCTGGGTACCATTGTGGGGCAAAGTGTCCAGAAAATTCAGGCATTTAAGGGTATTTTAAAATTTTAAGTCTTGAGCTATTTTGCTTAACAGAAACTTTTAGGAAGCACATCAATAAATTGGGTTGGTCTTGCATTCCTCATGCATGACACAAGCCCAGAGTCAACACAGCAAAATCCAGTCAAGTTCAAACCTTTACTTACATTTAATGGACAGAACTTTGCCAAAATAAAACTATAATCTTCTAATCTATTAGATACAGTCTGAAAGATTTTAGGATGTGGCTACCCTGAGCCTCTTCTAACTTTTCCCATTTATCTTGGGATTACACAGTCTCTAGAATCAGGCCTTGCTCTGGAAAAGCTGTCAGTCTGTCAGTATGTTCATAGGCTGGAATAGACATGGCAACAGGTCAGCCAATGGGGACTGTTTGGAAACTGAAATAGTATTTGCTGTATGAGCAATAAGGGGACAGCATGGCTTAGCTCAACTGTTCTGTACTATAGCTCTGAGTCTGTGCTGAGCTCTGAACTAGTCTGCTTTTCTGAACTGAAACTGAAACTGTTACTGTTCTCTCCTCTGCTTGTGGTTTGCTTGCATTTACCACCATGTTTGAAAACCTGCTTTTGGTATTGTACAGTTACTGTCATGTGTTATATTACATATACAGAGAAGTTAATGAATCCTGCTGAACCAGTTACTTGTGTGTGCTTTCTGCATGTGATTGCTGCAACAAACTCTGGCAAAAGCTCTGTGTTGCCAAAAGTCTCCCCCATTGCTCCTACAAGTGCACATTCCATCACATTATTCAGTGGGATGTTTAGGATGCAATGCAGCAATATGATCCATATTTTATAACTATCTTGTTAAATAGATTTGTTTGCCAAACATCTCGGTCTCGATTAGTGGATAATAAATGTCACACAGTGGTTGTATCCATATTCCCACAATTCAAAGTTATAAATTATAAGTAACATATGGTAATTGGTTCTAGTTTCATGCATATAGGCAATGAGCAATGTAGAAATGAACCTCTTCTTTTTTGAATTTGTAGTGTTTCTTTCCTTTTGATGGTTTGGTTAAGGGCACCAAAAAATGATGAGAACAATTCATGTAAATGGCAGGCAGCAGCACATGCACCTGTGAAGATAAGTGCAGACTGAAGTAGCAGAATCTGCAGTCCTGACCCAGTAACCACATGTGCTGGCCTCAGATTAACTAAATTGTGGGTTCATATTATTTCATTATTCCAATTTATCTTAACTGCTATACTGCCATGATTTTTTAAAAAAAACCTTTCTTATATTTAAGAAATGGAGTGACAAGCAAGCAAGTAAGCATTAAATAAAATATATATTTCTTACTAGCTATACCCGGCCACGCGTTGCTGTGGCCCCAGTCTGGTTAAATGGCCAACCAATCTGTGTGTAGATCTACACCTCCACACCTCCACACAACCACCATATAACCCCCAACCTACATACCTACTGTATTTCTCCCTCTCTATCTATTCCTCTACTTACCTACCTACCTACTGTATTTCTTCCTGTCTCACTCAATCT